>WNWK01004618.1:2500-136348 GCA_009830355.1 Cherax destructor | reverse complement strand
CTTTTTTTCCCCAGTCGCGCTGATTCGTTGACCTCATTCTTTTGCTGTGGTGGAGCTCAAGAGGGACATCTTTTTAGATTGACATAGAGCCCCAAAAACACGTTTTCACTGAGTTAAGTCACCACCACTGAGTTAAGCGGGTCCACCACATTTAAATGGGTCCACCGCCCAATAAGTCTAACATCAATTGTGGTTACTAGAGTCGATTATAGCTGATAACAAAGGGCCATCTCGATAGGCATAATTTGATTAATGATAAATGGATTCACGGGGCCTTCCCCTAACCTTATTAATTTTTCAGTAAGGCTTTTGGGCAGTTGAAAGATAAAGAATTCGATATCGTTTATTTGGTTTTTAAAAGGTTTTGATAGAGTACCACATCAGGCTTAAAAAAGTGGCTGCTCATGGCTTGGGGGGAAAAGTGTTGTCAGGGATCGAGTCATGGGTCCCCAATAGGAAGGGGGGTGTGCATAAATTAAACCGGGTGGGGATCTGTAAAAGTGGCTTTCCTCAGGGATCGGTTTGGGCCCGTTGTTGTTTAAAAATTATAAATGCCCTTACAAATTTCAGTGTTTGAGAAAACCTGATGACACGAAGATAGGTAGGATAATCGATTCAGACGTAGATGCATGAACTACGGAGGATTTAGAAAAACTAAATTTCCCTGATCAGAAAATGGGATGCAGTTCAATGTAGATAAATGAAAAGTTCTAAAGCTGGGGAGTGCCCATAACCCAAGCATTAAGTTAAATAACGTGAACTTAGCCATACAGATTGCGAGAAGGACTTGGGGTGATGGTGCAGAACCTTAAAAACCAAGACAGCAATGCCTAAGCGTACGAATAAGGCAAATGATTACTGGGATTTATAAAAAGAAGTATTAGCAACAGAAGCCCAGACGTTTATTACGCTTTATACATCATTAGTAAGGCCTCCCCTAGATTCCCAGCTCGTTCGGCTCCATATTACAGAATGGACATAAATTTTAAAAAAAAATTTAGCATAGAATGATAAATTTACAAAATTGAAATCTTCCTTTCGAAGAAAGATTGAAGACCCTTAAATTCATTCACTTGTAAGACGTAGAATGAGGGGGGGCATGATCGAGGTATACAAGTGGAAAAGGGTATTAACAAGGGGGTATAAAAAGGTCTTGAGGGTATCTCTCCAAGAAAGAACCCGCAAAATGGGTTCAGTAAATTAGACACATATGCAACACTTGGGTATCTTTATTGAGGAAACGTTTCGCCACACGGGGGGTTCATCAGTAAAGATCCCAAGGTTTCATATTTTCTAATTTACCAACTCGTCGGTTTCTGAAACCCTTCATTCACATCCTGTCTGACACTGCAACATCTTGGTATCTTAATGGGATTTCTTCGCCCTTTCCCTTGGGGAGACCTACTTCCACATTGAACAAATGTGACACCCCCTACAACTGCTGCACCTCTCCTGTCTACAGTATATAAACTCCCTCTGCTCATATGCTGTTATTCTATTCAAGATTGATGGACTGACAACATCGTCTCAAGATTGAGGGCCTGACAACCTCACACTCCTCCTGTTCTTCACGATTCTCCTTTGTATGGACTGATGAAGCCACTGTGTGGCGAAACGTTTCCTCAATAAAGATACCCAAGTGTTGCATATGTGTCTAATTTACCAACTCGTCGGTTCTCTGAACCATTCATTCACATAATGGATTCAAGTTAGATAAGTTTAGATTTAGAAAGGATATAGGAAAGTATTGGTTTGGAAATAGGTAGTTGATGAGTGGAACAGTCTGCCTAGTAGGGTTATTGAAGCAAGGACCTTGGGTAGTTTTAAATTTAGGTTGGATAAATTCATGAGTGAAAGGGGTTGGATTTGAGTGGGACTCGCGCATGAGTGGGTAGAATTATCAAAGCTTATTTCTTGGGTAGCATTGAAAATTAGATTGAGCAAGTGTTCTGTTAGTGGGACGGATTGTGAAGGACATAAGAACATAAGAACATAAGAAAGGAGGAACACTGCAGCAGGCCTGTTGGGCCATACTAGGCAGGTCCTTCACAATCCGTCCCACTAACAGAATATTTGCTCAACCCAATTTTCAATGCTACCCAAGAAATAAGCTTTGATAATTCTATTTACTCATGTGCGAGTATTTTCTTCAAGATTGATGGACTGAACACATCGACTCCAGGCCGAGGGACTGATTACCTCAAACTCCTCCTTTATTACTACTTTCTTCTTTGTATTGACTGATGAAGCCACTGTGTGGCGAAACGTTTCCTCAATAAAGATACCCAAGTATTGCATATGTGTCTAATTTAACAACTCTCCATATTGTTCCACTTCCTGACAACTCTAAGCCTGAAGAAATACTTCCTAACATCCCTGTGATTCAGCTGAGTTTTCGACTTCCAGCTGTGCCCTTTTGTTCCTATTTCCCATCTCTGAAACATTCTATCACTATTCACCTTGTCAAATCCTCTCAGTATTTTGTACGTCGTTATCATATGTCCCCTAGTCTTACTGTCCTCCAGTGTCATCAAGGTGAGTTCCCTTAACTTCTCCTCATAGAACCTACATCTTAGCTTAGGTATTAGTCTTGTTGTAAATCTCTGCACTTTCTCCATTTTTTTGATATGCTTGACCAGGTGTGGGCTCCATACTGGTGCTTCATACTCCAATGTGGGACTGATGTACACGGTGTACAGTGTTGTGAATGACTCCTCACTTAGATGTCGAATAGATGTTCTTACATTTGTCAAACACGCATTTGCTGCATCAGTTATTTGGTTGATGTGTACCTCAGATGATATGCTCGGTATGATACTCACCCCAAGGTACATGAGTGAGATTTGCAGCCTTAATAATGATAATTTTTATTTCTACAAGTACATGTACAAGGTATACAGGCCTAGCTGACATCAGTGGCATACTACTATATAGAAAGCCCCTTGTTATGCTGAGCAATTCGGGCAATTAGGTCAATTTTGTCCCAGGATGCGACCCACACCAGTCCACTAACACCCAGGTACTCATTTTACTGATGGGTAAACATTGCACAGGTGTCTTAAGGAAACACGTCCTAATGTTTTCCAGCCATAGCGGGAATCGACCCCTGGACCACAGTGTGTGAGCTGAGTGTGCTAGCGATCGAGCTACGGTATACCCTAGCTTGTACTCCTTCCGTGGTCTTCTTTGTCTTTCCTCAAGCTTCATAACTTTGCACTTGGTGGGGTTAACCTCCAGGAGCCATTTGTCAGGCCATGCCTGCAGTCTGTCTAGATCCACATGTAACTTTTCCTGGTCCTCGTCAGCTTGTATAGTTCCACGTCGTCTGCGAACAGGGACACCTCTGCCTCCATTCCTTCCGTTATGTCTTTGATGTAAACAAGAAACAGCACCGGCCCTTGGACTGATCCTTGTGGAACCCCACTCGTCACATGCTCCCATTCCGATATCATGTGTGCGTTTGTGAGTGTGCGCGAGTATGCACCTGTGCATGTGTGTTAGTTACCATTTTATCCTAGGCACATGTCGATTAGCTCTCTGAGGTTGGCCATGGGCCAGGCTCGTCTGGTCCTCGCCTGGTCAACCAGGCTGTTGCTGCTGGAGGCCTGCTGCCCCACATATCCATCACAGCCTGGTTGATCTGGCACCTGGTGAAGATACTTGTCCAGTTTCCTCTTGAAGGCTTCTAAACTTGTCCCAGCCGTGTTTCTGATATCTTCTGGTAAGATTTTGAATAGTCTGGGACCCCGCATGTTGATAGTGTTCCTTCAATGTTCCCACCGCACCCCTGCTCCTCACTGGGTTTATTTTACATTTCCTCCCATACTCTCACTCCAGTATGTTGTTATGGCAGTGTGCAAATTCGGGACCAGGCCCTCAAGTACTTTCCAGGTATATATTATCATGTATCTCTCTCTCCTCTGCTCAAATGAGTACATGTTCAAGACTTGAAGGCGTTCCCAGTAATTTAGGTGCTTTACTGGCTTAATGTGAGCCGTAAACGATCTCTGTATTTGTTAAATTAGACACATATGCAACACTTGGGTATCTTTATTGAGAAAGTTTGCCACACAGTGGCTTCATCAGTCCAATACAAAGAAGAAAGTAGTAAGAGGAGGAGTTTGAGGTAATCAGTCCCTCGGCCTGAAGTCGATGTGTTCAGTCCACATTCAGAACACATCGACTCCAGGCCGAGGGACTGATTACCTCAAACTCCTCCTCTTATTACAACTTTCTACTGTGTATTGACTGATGAAGCCACTGTGTGGCGAAACGTTTCCTCAATAAAGATACCCAAGTGTTGCATATGTGTCTAATTTATCATCATATTTGTCCTCACCTAGTTGTTTGTGGGGTCGTGTCACAGCTCCTGGCCCCGCCTCTTCGCTGGTTGCTACTAGGTTTACTCTCTTCTGGCTTCCAGAGCCTTATCGTACCTCTTCTTAAAGCTACGTATGGATCCTGAATTTATGTTAAGTAAAAGGACACAAATGGAACTTAGGTGACATTTTATTGTAGCAACGTTTTGCTCTCCATTTCACTCTCCATATTGTTCCGTTTCCTGACAACTCTAAGCCTGAAGAAATACTTCCTAACATCCCTGTGATTCAGCTGAGTTTTCGACTTCCAGCTGTGCCCTTTTGTTCCTATTTCCCATCTCTGAAACATTCTATCACTATTCACCTTGTCAAATCCTCTCAGTATTTTGTACGTCGTTATCATATGTCCCCTAGTCTTACTGTCCTCCAGTGTCATCAAGGTGAGTTCCCTTAACTTCTCCTCATAGAACCTACATCTTAGCTTAGGTATTAGTCTTGTTGTAAATCTCTGCACTTTCTCCATTTTTTTGATATGCTTGACCAGGTGTGGCTCCATACTGGTGCTTCATACTCCAATGTGGGACTGATGTACACGGTGTACAGTGTTGTGAATGACTCCTCACTTAGATGTCGAATAGATGTTCTTACATTTGTCAAACACGCATTTGCTGCATCAGTTATTTGGTTGATGTGTACCTCAGATGATATGCTCGGTATGATACTCACCCCAAGGTACATGAGTGAGATTTGCAGCCTTAATAATGATAATTTTTATTTCTACAAGTACATGTACAAGGTATACAGGCCTAGCTGACATCAGTGGCATACTACTATATATAAAGCCCCTTGTTATGCTGAGCAATTCGGGCAATTAGGTCAATTTTGTCCCAGGATGCGACCCACACCAGTCCACTAACACCCAGGTACTCATTTTACTGATGGGTAAACATTGCACAGGTGTCTTAAGGAAACACGTCCTAATGTTTTCCAGCCATAGCGGGAATCGACCCTGGACCACAGTGTGTGAGCTGAGTGTGCTAGCGATCGAGCTACGGTATACCCTAGCTTGTACTCCTTCCGTGGTCTTCTTTGTCTTTCCTCAAGCTTCATAACTTTGCACTTGGTGGGGTTAACCTCCAGGAGCCATTTGTCAGGCCATGCCTGCAGTCTGTCTAGATCCACATGTAACTTTTCCTGGTCCTCGTCAGCTTGTATAGTTCCACGTCGTCTGCGAACAGGGACACCTCTGCCTCCATTCCTTCCGTTATGTCTTTGATGTAAACAAGAAACAGCACCGGCCCTTGGACTGATCCTTGTGGAACCCCACTCGTCACATGCTCCCATTCCGATATCATGTGTGCGTTTGTGAGTGTGCGCGAGTATGCACCTGTGCATGTGTGTTAGTTACCATTTTATCCTAGGCACATGTCGATTAGCTCTCTGAGGTTGGCCATGGGCCAGGCTCGTCTGGTCCTCGCCTGGTCAACCAGGCTGTTGCTGCTGGAAGCCTGCTGCCCCACATATCCATCACAGCCTGGTTGATCTGGCACCTGGTGAAGATACTTGTCCAGTTTCCTCTTGAAGGCTTCTAAACTTGTCCCAGCCGTGTTTCTGATATCTTCTGGTAAGATTTTGAATAGTCTGGGACCCCGCATGTTGATAGTGTTCCTTCAATGTTCCCACCGCACCCCTGCTCCTCACTGGGTTTATTTTACATTTCCTCCCATACTCTCACTCCAGTATGTTGTTATGGCAGTGTGCAAATTCGGGACCAGGCCCTCAAGTACTTTCCAGGTATATATTATCATGTATCTCTCTCTCCTCTGCTCAAATGAGTACATGTTCAAGACTTGAAGGCGTTCCCAGTAATTTAGGTGCTTTACTGGCTTAATGTGAGCCGTAAACGATCTCTGTATTTGTTAAATTAGACACATATGCAACACTTGGGTATCTTTATTGAGGAAACGTTTCGCCACACAGTGGCTTCATCAGTCCAATACAAAGAAGAAAGTAGTAATAAGAGGAGGAGTTTGAGGTAATCAGTCCCTCGGCCTGAAGTCGATGTGTTCAGTCCACATTCAGAACACATCGACTCCAGGCCGAGGGACTGATTACCTCAAACTCCTCCTCTTATTACAACTTTCTACTGTGTATTGGACTGATGAAGCCACTGTGTGGCGAAACGTTTCCTCAATAAAGATACCCAAGTGTTGCATATGTGTCTAATTTAACAACTTGTCGGTTCTCTGAACCATTCATCTAGCTAGATCTCTGTATTTGTTCCAGCTCTGATATTTCTCCTACTTTGAACGGGGCCGTCAGCACTGAGCAATATTCTAAGTGAGGGAGCACTAGCGATTTGAAGAGTGTAACCATCGGCATTATTTCCCTTGTTTTGAAAGTTCTCAATAAAAGATGCTAAACAATACTTCCTGAAATTCCTATGACTGAATTGTAGTAGCCATCTTAACCAGAGTTTTCAACCTATCTATGCAATACTTTGAAACTTGGTGTCACTTTGACTTCTCTGGACGTTACTTTGATTCCTCTGAACGTTACTTTGTCTCTGGACGTTACTTTGAATCTGATTGTTACTTTGACTCCTCTGGACATTACTTTGACTTTGGATGTTACTTTGACTCCTCTAGACGTTACTTTGACTCTTCTGAACGTTACTTTGACTGGACGTTGTTTTACTCCTCTGGACGTTACTTTGACTTTGGACATTACTTTGACTCCTCTTGACGTTACTTTGACTCTTCTGGACGTTACTTTGACTCTGGATGTTACTTTGACTTCTGGACGTTACTTTGACTCTGGCTGTTACTTTGACTCTTCTGGATGTTACTTTGACACATCTAGAAGCTACTAAGTCGTCCTTAACGTTTTGCTTCCATCAGCGGTGGTCAATGATTCTAGTTCCTTATATGTCTACAGTAGCTGGTCTAAATGCTAAAGTATCTTACATGCCGTGAATGTATCTCCCCTGAGAATATATTCACAACATGAATGGTCTAGTCAAAATCATTGTCAAAATCAAAGTTAAACTCAGTGTCAAAGATAATTCCGGTAAGGAAATCTATCTGGAGGGGTGTCTACCTGGAGGGTGTTCCGGGGTTCAGCGCCCCCCGCGGCCCGGTCCTTGATCAGGCTTCAAAATTTCATTCTTAAGCTGGTCTCAGACCATTTGATGACCCGCTCGTATGTGTGTGTGTTTTGCCGTGAGTCTCAAGGTCAGTATTAAGACCATGTTAAAGGTCAAGGTGAACACCAAGGCCATGATAAAGGTCAAGGTGACTATCAAGGTCATGATAAAGGTTAAGGTGAACACCAAGCCCATGGTAAAGGTCAAGGTGACTATTAAGGTCATGATAAAGGTCAAGGTGAGCAGCAACGTTAAGAAAAAAAGGTTCGTATTTATTACTCTGTTGGCCATTTATTCTTTATTTGCATTTTATTTCCGGTTTGTAATTGAGTCTGTGAAGCGAGCCAGGTCTTGCACCCCTCCCCCTTACCCCCGAGCCAGGTCCTGCACCCCTCCCCTTACCCTCCCGAGCCGGGTTCTGCACCCCTACCCCCGAGCCAGGTCCTGCACCCCTCCCCTTACCCTCCCGAGCCGGGTTCTGCACCCCTCCCTCTTACCCTCCCGAGCCGGGTCCTGCACCCCTCCTCCTTATCGTCCCGAGCCAGGTTCTGCACTCCCTCCCCTTACCCTCCCGAGCCGGGTTCTGCACTCCTTCACCCTCCCGAGCCGGATTCTGCACTACCCCCTTACCCTCCCGAGCCGGGTTCTGCACTCCACCTCCCCTTACCCTCCCAACCCGGGTTCTACACTCCTCCTTCCCCATTACCCTCCCAAGCCAGGATCTACACTCCCCTTCCCCATTACCCTCCCAAGCCGGATTCTGCACTACCCCCTTACCCTCCCGAGCCGGGTTCTGCACTCCACCTCCCCTTACCCTCCCAACCCGGGTTCTACACTCCTCCTTCCCCATTACCCTCCCAAGCCAGGATCTACACTCCCCTTCCCCATTACCCTCCCAAGCCGGGTTCTGCACTCCCCTCCCCTTACCCTCCCAAGCCGGGTTCTACACTCCTTCCCCATTACCCTTCCAAGCCAGGATCTACACTCCCCTTCCCCATTACCCTCCCAAGCCGGGTTCTGCACTCCCCTCCCCTTACCCTCCCAAGCCGGGTTCTACACTCCCCTCCCCTTACCCTCTCAAGCCAGGTTCTACACTCCCCTTCCCCATTACCCTCCCAAGCCGAGTTCTGCACTCCCCTTCCCCATTACCCTCCTGAGCCGGGTTCTGCACTCCCCTCCCTTACCCTCCTGAGCCGGGTTCTGCACTCCCCTCCCCATTACCCTTTCAGCCGGGTTCTGCACTCCCCTTCCCCATTACCCTCCCAAGCCGGGTTCTGCACTCCCCTTTCCCCATTACCCTCCCAAGCCGGGTTCTGCACTCCCCCTTCCCCCTTACCCTCGCGAGCCGGGTTCTGCACTCCCCCTTACCCTCCCGAGCTGGGTTCTGCACTCCCCTTCCCTTACCCTCCCGAGCCGGGTTCTGCACTCCCCCTCCCTTACCCTCCCGAGCCGGGAGAAGTGCAAAGTACCATTAGCAAGAGCCCTTAGTGTTCTTTGGAGAAAGAGCTTAGATCTAGGTGAAATTCCGGAGGCCTTAAAGAGTGCAGACATAGCTGCTTTGCATAAGGGAGGTAGTAGAGCACTAGCTAAAAATTACAGACCAGTAGCCCTCACTTCTCACATCATAAAAATCTTTGAAAGAGTGATGAGACGGCAGATTACAAACTTCATGGACCAGCACAACCAACATAACACGAACCAGCATGGCTTCAGAGCGGGTCGATCATGCCTGTCACAGCTGTTGAACCATTATGACAGAATTACGGAGGCGTTGGAAGACGACCAAAACGCAGATGTGATTTACACAGATTTTGCAAAGTCGTTTGACAAATGCGATCATGGAGTGATAGCGCACAAAATGAGGGCCATAGGCATTACGGGGAAGGTAGGCAGATGGATTTTTGAATTCCTAACACACAGAACACAAAAAGTAGTAGTGAACAGGGCAAGATCCAGCATCAGCGAGGTCAAAAGCTCAGTGCCCCAAGGCACTGTCCTGGCACCTCTGCTGTTTCTCATCCTCATAGCAGACATAGATAAAAACACCCAGCACACTTTTGTATCATCATTTGCAGATGACACTAAAATAAGCATGAAAGTCACTACGGTAGAAGACACTGAAAAATTACAGGAGGACATAAGCAGAGTCTTCCAATGGGCAGTGGAGAACAACATGACGTTCAATGGTGATAAGTTTCAGCTGCTTAGGTATGGAAAAAATGAAGAACTCAAAAGGAACACTATATACAAAACGCAAGAGGGTCACCACATAGAACGAAAGGAACACGTAAAGGACTTGGGAATAATTATGTCTGCTGATCTGTCTTTTAAAGACCATAACAAGACAAAGATCACAACAGCCAGGAAGATGACGGGGTGGGTATTGAGAACTTTCAAAACAAGGGAAATAATGCCGATGGTGACACTCTTCAAATCGCTAGTGCTCCCTCACTTAGAATACTGCTCAGTGCTGACGGCCCCGTTCAGGGCAGGAGGAATATCAGAGCTGGAACAAATTCAGAGATCGTTTACGGCTAACATTGAGCCATTGAAACATCTAAATTATTAGGAACGCCTTCAAGTCTTGAACATGTACTCATTGGAGCGGAGGAGAGAGAGATACATGATAATATATACCTGGAAAGTACTTGAGGGCCTGGTCCCAAATCTGCACACTGCCATAACAACATACTGGAGTGAGAGATATGGGAGAAAGTGTAAAATAAACCCAGTGAGGAGCAGGGGTGCGGTGGGGACAATACGGGAGCACTGTATTAACATCCGGGGTCCCAGACTATTCAACATCTTATCAGAAGATATCCGAAACACGGCTGTAACCAGTGTAGAAGCCTTCAAGAGGAAACTGGACAAGTATCTTCACCAAGTGCCAGATCAACCAGGCTGTGATGGATATGTGGGGCAACGGGCCTCCAGCAGCAACAGCCTGGTTGACCAGGCAAGCACCAGACGAGCCTGGCCCATGGCCGGGCTCAGAGAGTAGATAAACTCGAAACTTCAAAGGTATATCAAAAGGTTCTGCACTCCCCCTTATCCTCCTCTTCCCCTCCCTCCTCCCCCACTCGTCATTAATCTTATGATAACCAAGTAAGAGCTGCTGCTTCTGTTGTTGTTGTTGCTGCTGCTGCTGCTTCTGCTGTTGTTGTTGCTGCTGCTGCTGCTTCTGCTGTTGTTGCTGCTGCTTCTGCTGTTGTTGTTACTGCTGCTGCTGCTTCTGCTGTTGTTGTTGCTGCTGCTGCTGCTGCTTCTGCTGTTGTTGCTGCTGCTGCTGCTTCTGCTGTTGTTGTTGCTGCTTCTGCTGTTGTTGCTGCTTCTGCTGTTGTTGCTGCTTCTGCTGTTGTTGCTGCTTCTGCTGCTGCTGTTGTTGCTGCTGTTTCTGGTGCTGTTGTTGCTGCTGCTGTTGCTGCTGCTTCTGCTGTTGTTGCTGCTGCTGCTGCTGCTGATTCTGCTGTTGTTGCTGCTGCTCCTTCTGCTGCTGCTGTTGTTGCTGCTGCTTCTGCTGCTGTTGTTGCTGCTGCTGCTGCTTCTGTTGTTGTTATTGTTGTTGCTTCTGCTTCTGCTGTTGTTGGTGCTGCTGCTTCTGCTGTTGTTGTTGCTGCTGCTTCTGCTATTGTTGCTGCTGCTTCTGCTGTTGGTGTTGCTGCTGCTTCTGCTGTTGTTGTTGCTGCTGCTGCTGCTTTTGCTATTGTTGCTGCTGCTTCTGCTGTTGTTGCTTCTGCTTCTGCTGTTGTTGCTGCTATTTCTGCTTCTGCTGTTGTTGTTGCTGCTGCTGCTTCTGCTGCTGTTGTTGCTGCTGCTTCTGCTACTGTTGTTGTTACTGTTGCTGCTGCTTCAGCAGCAGCAACAGTTGTTGCTGCTGCTTCTGCTGTTGTTGCGGCTGCTTCTGCTGTTGCTGCTGCTTCTGCTGTTGTTGTTGCTGCTGCTTCTGCTGTTGCTGCTGCTTCTGCTGTTGTTGTTGCTGCTGCTTCTGCTGTTGCTGCTGCTTCTGCTGTTGTTGTTGCTGCTGCTTCTGCTGTTGCTTCTGCTGTTGTTGTTGCTGCTGCTTCTGCTGTTGTTGTTGCTGCTGCTTCTGCTGTTGTTGTTGCTGCTGCTTCTGCTGTTGCTTCTGCTGTTGTTGTTGCTGCTGCTTCTGCTGTTGTTGTTGTTGCTGCTGTTGTTGTTGCTGCTGCTTCTGCTGTTGCTTCTGCTGTTGTTGCTGCTGCTTCTGCTGTTGCTGCTGCTTCTGCTGTTGTTGTTGCGGCTGCTTCTGCTGTTGCTGCTGCTTCTGCTGTTGTTGTTGCTGCTGCTTCTGCTGTTGCTTCTGCTGTTGTTGTTGCTGCTGCTTCTGCTGTTGTTGTTGATGCTGCTTCTGCTGTTGTTGTTGCTGCTGCTTCTGCTGTTGTTGTTGCTGCTGCTTCTGCTGTTGCTTCTGCTGTTGTTGTTGCTGCTGCTTCTGCTGTTGTTGTTGTTGCTGCTGTTGTTGTTGCTGCTGCTTCTGCTGTTGCTTCTGCTGTTGTTGTTGCTGCTGCTTCTGCTGTTGCTGCTGCTTCTGCTGTTGTTGTTGCGGCTGCTTCTGCTGTTGCTGCTGCTTCTGCTGTTGTTGTTGCTGCTGCTTCTGCTGTTGCTTCTGCTGTTGTTGTTGCTGCTGCTTCTGCTGTTGCTGCTGCTTCTGCTGTTGCTTCTGCTGTTGTTGTTGCTTCTGCTGCTTCTGCTGTTGTTGATGTTGCTGCTGCTTCTGCTGTTGCTGCTGCTTCTGCTGTTGCTGCTGCTTCTGCTGTTGTTGCTGCTGCTTCTGCTGTTGCTTCTGCTGTTGTTGTTGCTGCTGCTTCTGCTGTTGTTGTTGCTGCTGCTTCTGCTGTTGTTGTTGCTGCTGCTTCTGCTGTTGCTTCTGCTGTTGTTGTTGCTGCTGCTTCTGCTGTTGTTGTTGTTGCTGCTGCTTCTGCTGTTGCAGCTGCTTCTGCTGTTGTTGCTGCTGCTTCTGCTGTTGCTGCTGCTTCTGCTGTTGCTGCTGCTTCTGCTGTTGCTGCTGCTTCTGCTGTTGTTGTTGTTGCTGCTGCTTCTGCTGTTGTTGTTGCTGCTGCTTCTATATTTTGAGTTTGCTTGTTCTAAATTATAATATTTTAGTTGTTGAACATTGTTTGTTGGTTGGTTTGCTCGCACGTTTATTATTATTATTATTATTATTATTATTATTATTATTATTATTATTAATGTTATTGACTTATTATTATTTATATTATTATTATTATTATTATTATTAATGTTATTGAATTATTATTATTTATATTATTATTATTATTGTTGTTGTTTTCTAAAGAAAGCAGTCAAACCCACATGGGTGTTGCCAACAGAGCTGCGTGTGGGTGTCAGTAATCAGGCGACTCACTGACATGTTGCTGTTACCTCAACCACTGCTCAAGGTGTGATAAATGGTTTGAAAACTGACGAGTTGAAGATTGAGACACTTATGCAACATATGGGAAACTTTTCGCTACACACTTTCTTCATCAGTCCAGTACAAAGCAGAGAGGGGTAAGAAGAGGAGGAGTTTGAGGTAATCAGTCCCTCAGCCTGGAATCGATGTGTTCAGTCCATCAGAAGCCACTGTGTAGCGAAACGTTTCCTTAATAAAGATTCCCATATGTTGCATAAGTTTGTCAATCTTCAACTTGACGGTTTTGAAAACCATTTATCACATGTTTTTCTTCTTCTCGTTTTTAGTAGATTTGTACAGGAGAAGGGGTTACTAGCCCATTGCTCCCGGCATCTTAGTCGCCTCATACGACACGCATGGCTTACGGAGGAAAGATTCTTTTCCACTTCCCCATGGACAATAGAGAAAATAAAAAGAACAAGAACTATTAAGAAAAAGAAGAAAAACCTAGATGTGTGTATGTATATATATGCATGTGTATGCCAGTGTAGTGTGACCTAAAGTGTAAGTAGAAGTAGCTAGATATACCTGTTATCCAGCGTGTTTATGAGACAGAAAAAGACACCAGCAATCCTACCATCATGTAAAACAGTTTCAGGTTTCTGTTTCACAGTCACCTGGCAGGACGGTAGTACCTCCCTGGGTGGTTGCTGTCTACCAACCTACTACCTGGCAAGACAGTGATGGAGTGAATGATGATGAAAGTTTTTCTTTTTCGGGCCACCCTGCCTTGGTGGGAATCGGCCGATGTGTTAATAAAAAAAAAATAATTATCACATGAGTTTGTCTAAATCCTCCTGAAGTTCCCTGACATCAACGTTTGAATCAATTATCCTACCTATCTTCGTGTCATCGGCGAATTTGCTCATATCACTAGTAATTCCCTCGTCAAGGTCATTGATATATATATAAACAACAACGGGCCTAAGACTGATCCCTGTGGAACACCACTTGTTACAGATCCCCACTCGGATTTAACCCCATTTATGCACACTCTCTGCTTCCTATTCGTGAGCCATGACTCGATCCATGACAACACTTTTCCCCAATGCCATGAGCTGCCACTTTCTTTAATAGTCTCTGGTGCGGTACTCTATCAAAAGCCTTACTAAAATCCGAATAAAAAATATTGAATTCTTTATCGTGATCAACAGCCTCAAAAGCTTTACTGAAGAAGGTTAATAAATTAGATAGGCAGGAACGGCCCCTCGTGAATCCATGCTGAATATCATTAATCAAATTATGGTTATCTAGATGGCTTCTAATAATATCAGCTATAATTGACTCTAGTAATTTGCCTACAGTTGAGGTCAGGCTTATTGGGCGGTAATTTGACGGTAGTGACTTGTCCCCTGCTTTAAAAATAGGAATTACATTAACCATCTTCCACATATCAGACACTACACCTGTTTGAAGAGATAAATTAAAAATATTAGTCAATGGTTCACAGAGTTTCATTTTACATTCCTTAAGAACCCTTGCAAAAAGCTCATCAGGACCCGGCGATTTATTTTGTTTCAGTCGGTTTAGTTGTTTCATAACCATTTCGCTAGTGACTGTGATATTACATAATTTATCTTCTTCAGGGACACTATAAAAATTAATTACTGTGATATTGTTAGTGTCTTCCTGAGTGTAAACCGAGAGAAAATAATTATTAAAAATCGTGCACATTTCATTCTTCTTGTCAGTAAGATGCCCAGAGTTATTTTTAAGGGGACATATCTTATCTCTAACTTTTGTTCTATAAACCTGGAAAAATTCCTTCAGGTTAGTTTTCGAATCCCTAGCAACTCTAATTTCATAGTCCCATTTTGCTTTTCTTATCCCCTTTTTAACCTCCCTCTTAATGTGAATATATTGATTTATAAGATGACCCTCACCTCTTTTAATGCGCCTATAAATTTCTTTCTTCTGCCCTAAAAGATATTTGAGCCTATTATTCATCCATTTAGGGCTATTTCTATTCTATCTTATTTCTTTATATGGAATAAACGTTCTTTGGACAGCATGCATAGTGTTTAGAAAGCTGTCATACTGATAGCTCTCATCGTTACCCCAGTCCACATATGATAAGTGTTCTCTAAGCCCATTGTAATTTGCTAAGCAAAAATCTGGGACCATTACTGAGTTATCCCTACTATCATACTTCCATTCAATGTTAAAGGTAATTGATTTGTGGTCACTTGTGCCAAGTTCCTCTGTAATTTCTAAATTATTAACAAGGGTTTAATTGTTTGCCAGAACCAAGTCAAGTAGGTTATTTTCCCTTGTAGGTTCTGTCAAAAACTGCTTAAAAATAAAACAATCCTGAACTACCTCTAAGAAGTTGTTAGATTTTAAATTCCCAGTCAAGGAATTCCAATCAATCTGACTAAAGTTGAAGTCCCCTAGAATTACAACGTTATCGTGCCTTGTGGCCTTAACAATTTCCTCCCAAAGTAGTCTCCCTTGTTCCCCATCTAAGTTTGGAGGACGGTATATCACGCCTAAAATCAATTTTTCACACCCGTCTGAAAATTCTATCCAGACAGACTCTGTATGTATTATTTCAAACTTTATACCCGTTTTTATGCAACAGTTCAAGCGATCTCGGACATACAGTGCCACCCCCCTTGCCGATACTTTTGGAACAATTTAAAACCCTGAATGTGACATTCAGCAGGCATGTCCCGATTTTCGTATTAAACCACGTCACAGTTATGGCAAATACATCAATGTTACCTGCACTAGCAACTAATCTCAACTCGTCCATCTTATTCCTAGCACTACGACTATTAGTATAATATAAGTTTAAAGACCTTCCTTTCTCTTTTCCTTTCCTGCTCATTTCTGTTTTTCTACTATACTTATTATTGTCCTTGTCACCTAGTGCCACTGGCTTTCCAATATCCACCTCATTCTGCCTCTTATTGGTTCCCCTAAAACTCACAATATTACTACACTGGGACTTCACTGTTTTTCCCCCAAGACCCATACCCCTAACTATTTCTAGTTTAAAGCCCTAACAGCTCCCTCCACTGCAGTTGCCAGTGCCCCCACCCCAGACCTAGATAAGTGAACCCCATCCCTGGCATGTCATTTATGCCATAGAAGAGGTCCCAGTTGTCAATGAATGTTACTGCATTTTCCTCACAGTGTTTGTCCAACCAGCAATTGACACGAATTGCCCTGGACAAACATTCATTTCCAACTTTTCTCCTTGGTAAAATACCACATATCACGGGGTTCCCTCCCTTCTTCTTAATTATCTCTATTGCTGACCTATACCTGCTAAGCAGGTTTTCAGTCCTACGTCTGCCAACATCGTTGCCTCCAGCACTGAGACAGATAATAGGATTGCTCCCATTACCACTCATGATGTCGTCCAGACAGCTAACAATATCCTTCATCCTAGCCCCAGCCCCTTGTGTTAGCGAAACGTTTCAACAACAAAGATACCCAACTTTTGCACATACCTAAGCATTTGCTTAGGTATGTGCAACAGTTGATTAGTGCCTCAGGTACTAATCAAACCTAGCCCTTTTCACTCGTATATTTGTTCAGTCTTTTTTTAAAACTACCCAAGGTTTTAGCTTCTAATATCCTACTTGGAAGATTGTTCCACGCATCGACAACTCTGAAAATCCAGTACTTACCTACGTCTTTTCTGAATCTAAATTTATTTATCTAAATTTATTTGCCACGAGTGGCAAAACATTTCTTTTAATAAATGTTCTGAACTGTACATAAGTGTCTTTTCCCACACCTTGTCGGTATCACCAGACCTTTTCTCACGATATACACTACCCATTTTAGAGGCGACCATCTTGAATTTCTGCAAATTCTACAAGATGCTCAGTGCTGCCATGGTAGTATTGATGGGTTCCTATACCAGGGACCCGTAAGCATAATAAATTTGCCGAAAAAAAATGGACAACCGGCAATTCCAGATTCACCAATAAACTGATAAGGTGGCGGCCGGACTAATGTGGGTTGGTGGTGAGGCAGTGGGCAGATTTCTCTCCGTATGCGCAGCTATTCGCGTCATCCTGACAAACGAATCCGGCTCCGGGAACGGAGATACCGAATCCGGCTCGGATACGAAGGTATCTACGAGGGAATTCATCATGTCATCTGTAATCAGCATTTTTAAGGTTGAGCATGCGGGGAAGCTGGTGCCATAAAAGATGACGTGGATCATTGGCATACTCCAGATATCAGGATTTAGGATTGTGGGTCCTTCCGCGTGGGTCACGGAAGGACCTCGGGTGAGAGGAAAGCGGTTAGGTCCCAGACCGTGCATCCTGGTTGATGAAGATTAAGACACAAGTTCAACAACTGGGGATCTTTATTGAAGAAACGTTTCGCCTACACAGTAGGCTTCTTCCGTCAAATACAGAGGCAGCAGTGGTAATGAAATAAGGATTATGTAATCAGTCTATTAACCTTGGAGAAAAAGTATTTGAGGTGGTCGGTCCCTCAGCCTGGAGAAGAGTTCAGCTTCACTTGTTGGCATTTTATATTATTGAGACACTTATGCAACATATGGGAATCTTTATTAAGGAAACGTTTCGCCACACAGCGGCTTCATCAGTCCAATACAAAGTAGAAATGGATAAGGAGAGGAGGAGTTTGAGGTAATCAGTCCCTCAGCCTGGAATCGATGTGTTCAATCCATAAGTGTCTCAATCTTCAACTTGTCGGTTCTCAAAACCATTTATCACATTGTATACCATTTGCAACAACATCCTGGTTGATAGCCTGGTAAATCAGGTTGTTGTGGTAAGAGAGGAGCGGACATGTATCGTTAGTCAACCCGATTAAACTGGAAGTGGCTTTCGGGAAGCCGACCCGATCCGAATTGAATCATGGAGCAAGACTTGTCCCTGACATGACCTGACCTTGCCCCTCACCTCGGCCCTGACCTACCTCTTACTCTTCCCACATCTGCAGCCCATGTGCTTCACTTCCTTCATCCTCTCCACAGAGTGCTGCTTCTCAGTTGCTCTCAGCTGTGGCAGCTAGTGTGGTCAGGTTTGAGGCAGATTCAATTATGTCCTTGAATTTGTATTGATAAAGCCACTGGAGGGCGAAACATCTGCAATAAAGATACCCAGATGTTGCGCATGTGTCTTAATTTTCATGTACAGTGTGCTCCATGTTGATATGTAAGACACATGTGCAACAGTTAGGTATCTTTATTCCGAAACGTGTCGTCTACACAGTAGGCTTCTTCAGTCGAGTACAGAAGAGTGACCATCACCCATGATGACCACGTCTTCAAGGATGATGGATTGATTACATCGTCTTCATTTCATTACTACTTCTGCCTCTGTATTTGACCGAAGAAGCCTAATGTGTAGGCGAAACGTTTCGGAATAAAGATACCTAACTGTTGCACACGTGTCTTACTAATAGACCTGACGGTATTGTGTGCCATTTTCAGATTCCAGAGTGTGATCCATGTTGAGTCCGGACACACCTAGTGCGATCCACGGTGACGGGGGGTGAGTTCCTCAGTACTGTGACGAGGTTGCTTGCTTGTAGGTGCATTGGTGCTACCGACGGCACCTGTGTACACTTCACGACATAAAGAAAACGTTTCGCCACGAATGGCTGCGTCAGTTCTAAGGTTGATTGGTTGATTGTGTTTGAAGGATTATTAAGGCTAGATCGCGGTGACGCAGGCATGGGGGTGGGGGGAGGGGGGATAATGCCGCCCCTGAGATGAATTCTTTTATAATAATAATCTTTATTTCTACAAGTACATGTACAAGGTATACAGGCCATAGCTGACATCAATGACATACTACTATATAGAAAGCCCCTTGTTATGCTGAGCATTTCGGGCAGATTAGGTGAGTTTTGTCCCAGGATGCGACCCACACCAGTCAACTAACACCCAGGTACCCATTTTACTGATGGGTGAACATGGACAGCAGGTATCTTATGGAAACACGTCCTGATGGTTTCCAGCTGTAGCGGGGGATCGACCCCCGGACCTCAGTGTGTGAGCTGAGTGCGCCGCAGTGGCCGCATAAGCAAGGCAGGTCTGCGAAATTTCTCACAAATACTGAATATCGTGTTTTAAACGAAGATTTTTTGAATTCTTTCATTTCATGATTTTTAACTCTCTCCCCTTCCTCTCCCCTCCATCTCCCCTCTCTCTCCCCTTCCTCTCCCCTCCCTCCCTCTTATATACACCTCTCAGTTGAAGAATTACTCAAGATTGATGGAGTGAACACATCGACTCCAGGCTGAGGGACTGATTACCTCGTACTCCTCCTCATCTTCAGCTTTTATTCTCTGTATGGGACTGAAGAAGCCACTGGCTGGATAAACGTTTCCTCAGTAAAGATTCCCAAATGTTGCATAAGTGTCTCATCAACTTGTAGGTTTTCAAAACCATTTTCATCACATCCTCTCAGTGTAGATATTCCTCTCAGTGTAGATATTCCTCTCAGTGTAGATATTCCTCTCAGTGTATATATTCCTCTCAGTGTAGATATTCCTCTCAGTGTAGATATTCCTCTCAGTGTAGATATTCCTCTCAGTGTAGATATTCCTCTCAGTGTAGATATTCCTCTCAGTGTAGATATTCCTCTCAGTGTATATATTCCTCTCAGTGTATATATTCCTCTCAGTGTAGATATTCCTCTCAGTGTAGATATTCCTCTCAGTGTAGATATTCCTCTCAGTGTAGATATTCCTCTCAGTGTATATATTCCTCTCAGTGTAGATATTCCTCTCAGTGTAGATATTCCTCTCAGTGTAGATATTCCTCTCAGTGTAGATATTCCTCTCAGTGTAGATATTCCTCTCAGTGTATATATTCCTCTCAGTGTAGATATTCCTCTCAGTGTAGATATTCCTCTCAGTGTATATATTCCTCTCAGTGTAGATATTCCTCTCAGTGTAGATATTCCTCTCAGTGTAGATATTCCTCTCAGTGTAGATATTCCTCTCAGTGTAGATATTCCTCTCAGTGTAGATATTCCCAGTAGATATCTCAGTGTAGATATTCCTCTCAGTGTATATATTCCTCTCAGTGTAGATATTCCTCTCAGTGTAGATATTCCTCTCAGTGTAGATATTCCTCTCAGTGTAGATATTCCTCTCAGTGTAGATATTCCTCTCAGTGTAGATATTCCTCTCAGTGTAGATATTCCAGCGTGCTGGTGACTGCTGGTATTATACACTCCATGTGTGAAGATTAAGACACATGTACAACAGTTGGGTATCTTTATTGATGAAACGTTTCACCTACACATTAGACTTCTTCAGTCAAATACGAAGGCAGCAGTGTAGTGGTGAAATGATGTAATCAGTCCATCAACCTTGGAGAAAAAGTATTTGAGGTGGTCAGTCCCTCAGCCTGGAGAAGAGTTCAGCTTCACACTTCATGTGTTTTTAACCCTCAGTCTTGTTTTTATTAAGTCACGAGAGGGAAGGAAGGCGTGGGAGGGGAGGGGGAACTGGGATAGGATGGAACAGTGAGAAAAAGGCTTAGTGGACGGGAAGAGACTAGTAAGAGAGGTTAAATGGCCTGACCATTGTGAATGAGTTTTAAGAGACCATTTAGGATGAGTTTTAAGGGGCCATTTAGGATGAGTTTTAAGGGGCCATATAGGATGAGTTTTTAAGGGAGGTTTTTTTTTTTTGGTCACGTGATGACAAGGGGACTTAATAAGTTCCTCGAGTTCCTGATCAGCCAGGTTGTGGTGACTAAGTTGCAGTTCGTGCGGTAGGCACCAACAGCTTGGTTGATCACTTCATTAACCGGGGGGGATGCCTGATCTGGGACCTGGTCGCGGGGGGCGGTGACCCCCGAAATCGTGTCCAGGTAACCTTCAGGGTTGGGTTATGACTTGCCATTGACAAGTGTTTGTATTTTTGAAGATATACTCCTGTGTGTACTCACCTGTTTGTGGTTGCAGGGGTCGATTCATAGCTCCTGGCCCCGCCTCTTAACTGGTCGCTAATAGGTCCACTCTCCTGCTCCATGAGCTTTATCATACCTCTTCTTAAAGCTATGTATGGATCCTGCCTTCACTACAACACTCTCCAGACTATCCCACTTCCTGACAACTCTATGACTTAAGAAATACTTCCTAACGTCCCTGTGACTCATCTGAATCTTCACCTTCCAGTTGTGACCCCCTGTGTGTGTGTGTGTGTGTACGTGTCGGAGAGGGTGTACGTGTGAGGTAGTTACCTCAGGTGGTTGTGGTAAGCAGCTGGTGCTTGTCTTGGCAAGTTAAGAGTAGGTTTTAAGTTGATTACAACGCTGGCAGCGTGGCCAGCTAATGGTATTCACATAGTCAATTTATATACAGCCTCTGTCTCAGCTCTCCATAACAAGGTGATAAAGTATAAGGTAAGAATGAAGGATCAGATGTGTGTCCTCATGTGAGGGCTTCGATCATATGTGCGCCTTCATGCAAGATCTGGGACCAGATGTGTCCTTGTGTAAGATCTGGGACCAGATGTGTGTCCTTTGTGTAAGATCTGGGACCAGATGTGTGTCCTCGTGTAAGATCTGGGACCAGATGTGTGTCCTCGTGTAAGATCTGGGACCAGATGTGTGTCTTCTTGTAAGATATGGGACCAGATGTGTGCTCTCATGTAAGATCTGGGACTAGATGTGTGTCTTCATCTGGAACCAGATGTTGTTCTCATCTAGGACCAAATGTTGTCCTCATCTGGAACAGATGTGTCCTCATGTAAGATCAGGTACCAGATGTGTATCTTTATGTAAGGTATTGGACCAGATGTGTGTCCTCATGCAAGATCTTGGCCTTAAGGCGAGAGACGTATAAATTATGAGAGAGAGAGAGAGAGAGAAATCATAAATAGTATGTACTAATGGTGGCTGGGATCATAGGTGGTAGAACAGCCCTCATGGTGGTTGGTCTGGTCAGTCAGGCTATTGGTGCTTGCCTTGCAGTCGACGTAAGTGCCACAGCCTGGCTGATTAAGAACAGTTTGAATAAAATTTTCAGGCCTTTCTTGAGGACATAGCCTGGTTGGTGGGTCCTTCTTGAAGACATGGCCAGGTTGGTGGGTCCTTCTTGAAGACATGGCCAGGTTGGTGGGTCCTTCTTGAAGACATGGCCAGGTTTGTAGGTCCTTCTTGAAGACATGGCCAGGTTGGTGGGTCCTTCTTGAAGACATGGCCAGGTTGGTGGATCCTTCTTGAAGACATGGCCAGGTTGGTGGGTCCTTCTTGAAGACATGGCCAGGTTTGTAGGTCCTTCTTGAAGACATGGCCAGGATGGTGGGTCCTTCTTGAAGACATGGCCAGGTTGGTGGGTCCTTCTTGAAGACATGGCCAGGTTGGTGGGTCCTTCTTGAAGACATGGCCAGGTTGGTGGGTCCTTCTTGAAGACATGGCCAGGTTGGTGGGTCCTTCTTGAAGACATGGCCAGGTTTGTAGGTCCTTCTTGAAGACATGGCCAGGTTGGTGGGTCCTTCTTGAAGACATGGCCAGGTTGGTGGGTCCTTCTTGAAGTCATGGCCAGGTTGGTGGGTCCTTCGTGAAGACATGGCCAGGTTGGTGGGTCCTTCTTGAAGACATGGCCAGGTTGGTGGGTCCTTCGTGAAGACATGGCCAGGTTGGTGGGTCCTTCTTGAAGACATGGCCAGGTTGGTGGGTCCTTCTTGAAGACATGGCCAGGTTGGTGGGTCCTTCTTGAAGACATGGCCAGGTTGGTGGGTCCTTCTTGAAGACATGGCCAGGTTGGTAGGTCCTTCAAGACACGGGAGGGTTGGTAGTTCTTCATATTTGAAATCCTTTAACAACTGATTGTCTTTATAACGATAATCTTCAAAACAAGATTCAGTTCTTTAATGATACCCTTTAATTAAAGTAATTGTAATCTCTAACCTGGAACACTGTTCTACACTAACAGTCACCTTTATAAAAGTCAAAACTGTAGATAGAACGAAACGTTGTCTTGTTTCATCTCTTATTTGTGATTAATTGCAGCTATGGTATCGTGACTTTTATTTTGCCTCCCTTCAAAATTAAGGGAAAAGGACCAAAGACCTCTAATTGGGTTGAAGAAACAGCAGGTGGTTATCAGCCAGACTATGGCCATTGTGTCTGCGAGCGGCTAGCATCAACAGCAAGGTTGTTCAGGCTGTCAAGCAGGACGAGGCTGTGTCAGAGCTTAGGCGGCTGTGTGATCCCAGGAAGTACTCGGAGGTGAGGTAAGAAGGTGGCTGTGTTGTGGGTGGTGGTGGTGTGGGTGGTGGTGGGTGGTGTGGTGTGGGTGGTGGTGTGGGTGGTGGTGGTGTGGGTGGTGGTGTGGGTGGTGGTGTGGTGGTGGTGGTGGGGTGGTGGTGTGGGTGGTGGTGTGGTGGTGGTGGTGGTGTGGGTGGTGGTGTGGGTGGTGGTGTGGTGTGGTGGTGGTGTGGGTGGTGGTGTGGGTGGTGGTGTGGGTGGTGGTGGTGTGGGTGGTGGTGTGGGTGGTGGTGGTGTGGTGGTGGTGTGGGTGGTGGTGGTGGGTGGTGGTGGGTGGTGGTGGTGGGTGGTGGTGGTGTGGGTGGTGGTGGTGTGGGTGGTGGTGGGTGTGTGGTGGTGGTGGTGGTGGTGGTGGTGTGGGTGGTGGTGTGGGTGGTGGTGTGGTGGTGGTGTGGTGGTGGTGGTGTGGGGTGGTGGTGTGGGTGGTGGTGGTGTGGGTGGTGGTGGTGTGGTGGGTGGTGGTGGTGTGGGTGGTGGTGGTGTGGTGGTGGTGTGGTGGGGTGGTGTGGTGGTGTGGTGTGGTGGTGGTGTGGGTGGTGGTGGTGTGGGTGGTGGGTGGTGGTGGGGGTGTGGGTGGTGGTGGTGTGGTGGTGGTGGTGTAGGTGGTGGTGGTGTGGGTGGTGGTGGTGTGGTGGTGGTGGTGGTGGGTGGGTGGTGGTGGTGGTGTGGTGGTGGTGGTGTGGGTGGTGGTGGTGTGGGTGGTGGTGGTGTGGGTGGTGGTGGGTGGTGGTGGTGGTGTGGTGTGGGTGGTGGTGGTGGTGTGGTGGTGGTGGTGGTGGTGGGTGGGGTGGTGGGGTGGTGGTGTGGGTGGTGGTGGTGTGGGTGGTGGTGGTGTGGGTGGTGGTGGTGTGGGGTGGTGGTGTGGTGTGGGTGGTGGTGGTGGTGGGTGGTGGTGGGTGGTGGTGGTGTGGTGGTGGTGGGTGGGTGGTGGTGTGGGTGGTGGTGGTGGTGTGGGTGGTGGTGGTGGGGGTGGTGGTGGTGTGGGTGGTGGTGGTGTGGGTGGTGGTGGTGGTGTGGGTGGTGGTGTGGGTGGTGGTGGTGGTGTGGGTGGTGGTGGTGGTGGGGGTGGTTGTGGTGGGGGTGGTGGTGGTGGTGTGGGTGGTGGTGGTTGTGGTGGTGGTGGTGGTGTGGGTGGTGGTGGTGGTGGTGGTGGTGGTGGGGGTGGGGGTGGTTGTGGTGGGGGTGGTGGTGGTGGTGTGGGTGGTGGTGGTTGTGGTGGTGGTGGTGTGGGTGGTGGTGGTGGGGGTGGTGGTGGTGGTGGTGGTGGGTGGTGGTGGTGGTGGTGGGGGTGGTGGTGGGGGTGGTGGTGGAGGTACAAGAGAACTAGGGTATCTGTGAGAACTACAAATATCAGTATGTTGGCAGCGCCTCACTCAGTCCTGCTCTCCTTCCCTGATGCTGCTGCTGTTGTTGTTGTTGCTGCTGCTGGTGCTGCTGCTGGTGCTGGTGCAGCTGCTGCTGCTGCTACTGTTGCTCCTGCTACTGTTGCTGTTGTTGGTTTAGCTGTTGTTTCTGCCGGTATTGTTGTTGTTCATGTTGCTGGTAATATTGCTACGCCTCATCTTTACCTGTCCTCTCTTATTTTCCTCATATCATTCGCTTCTTTCCTCTCATTCTCCCATTCCATTTTCATCCTTTCTCTCCTCCCATTCACCCCTTCCCCTTTTCCTCTTTTTGTTTCCGTTTCACCTCCTCTTTTCCTTCTTCTTCATCCTTATCCTCTTACATCAGCTATCTCTTCCTCCTCCACCACCTCCTCTTCCTCCTCCACCACCTCCTCTTCCTCCTCCACCACCTCCTCTTCCTCCTCCACCACCTCCTCTTCCTCCTCCACCACCTCCTCTTCCTCCTCCACCACCTCCTCTTCCTCCTCCACCACCTCCCTTCCTCCTCCACCACCTCCTCTTCCTCCTCCACCACCTCACTCTTCCTCCTCCACCACCTCCTTCCTCCTCCACCACCTCTCTTCCTCCTCCACCACCTCCTCTTCCTCCTCCACCACCTCCTCTTCCTCCTCCACCACCTCCTCTTCCTCCTCCACCACCTCCTCTTCCTTCCCTTACCACCCTCTCCCACCTGCACTCCTCCCCTCCTCTCCCCCTCCTCCTCCCCTCCCTCCTCTCCCTCCTCTCCCCCTCCTCTCTCCCCCTCCTCTCTCCCCCTCCTCTCTCCCCCTCCCCCTCCTCTCTCCCCCCCTCCTCTCTCCCCTCCCTCCTCTCTCCCCCTCCCCCTCCTCTCTCCCCCTCCTCTCTCCCCTCTCTCCCTCCTCTCTCCCTCTCCTCTCCCTCCTCTCTTCATCTGTCCCGTTCTTTGTGTAACACTCCCTCATCTTCCCCCTCTCCCCTCCTCACCTCCCCCACCCGTGGCTCAACAGTGTTACCAGTCGTCAGGGAGGATAAACATTAATCACTCAGTAGAGCAGCGAGTATAAAACAGAGAGGTAGGTGTGTGTGTACTCACCTAATTGTGGTTGCAGGGGTCGAGACTTAGCTCCTGGCCCCGGTGTGTGTGTGTGACGCGTGTGTGTGTGCGTGTGTGTGTGTGTGTGCGTGTGTGTGTGTGTGTGTGTGTGTGTGTGATCAGCCACCTCACCTGTGTCTGGTCACCACTATATCACTCACCTACCTTATTGCTCACCTGTTGCGCCTCCTGCCCCTTTCCCTTCCCCCTCACACCTGTCTTATGTCTTTGTTGGCACGGGTTTGTTTCTTTGTTGGGTGTGTTTGTTCGGCCATGTTTGTTTATCCAGGCGTGTACGCTTCAACTGGTTTTATTCTTTTAAGTATCGTATGGTTACTTATAGTTGTTTGTTTGCCTATTTTGTTTTTTTTGGGGGGGAAGAGTGTTTGCCTTGTTTTTTATTGTTTGACATTGTTGTTTTAGCTGCATTGTTGTTTCTTTGACCGATTTTTTTGTTTGGCTGCATTTGCTTTTGTTTCTGTCTGTCTTCAAGTTCTTTGTGCGATTGTGTTTGCTATATTTGTAACTAACAAGGTCAGAAAGTTGTCATACGAACAAGGTCAGAAAGTTGACATACGAACAAGGTCAGAAAGTTGACATACGAACAAGGTCAGAAAGTTGTCATACGAACAAGGTCAGAAAGTTGACATACGAACAAGGTCAGAAAGTTGACATACGAACAAGGTCAGAAAGTTGCCATACGAACAAGGTCAGAAAGTTGCCATACGAACAAGGTCAGAAAGTTGCCATACGAACAAAATCAGAAAGTTGTCTTACCAGGAAAGCCAGAAAGTTGCCATATAAAAAAGGTCAGATAGTTGCCATACGAACAAGGTCAGAAAGTTGCCATACGAACAAGGTCAGAAAGTTGCCATACGAACAAGGTCAGAAAGTTGTCTTACCAGGAAAGCCAGAAAGTTGCCATAGCAAAAAGGTCAGAAAGTTGCCATACCAACAAGGCTGAAAGTTGCTTTACCAGGAAAACCAGAAAGTTGCCATACCAACAAGGTCTGAAAATTACTAGACCAACAAGGTCAGAAAGTTGCCATACCAACAAGGCTGAAAGTTGCCTTACCAGGAAAACCAGAAAGTTGCCATACCAACAAGGTCTGAAAATTACTAGACCAACAAGGTCAGAAAGTTGACATAACAAGGTCAGAATGTTGCCAGACCAACAAGGTCAGAAACTTGCTAGACCAACAAGGTCAGAAAATTGCCATACCAAAAATGTCAAAGTTGCTAGACCAACAAGGTCAGAAAGTTGCCATTCCAAAAAGATCAGAAAATTACTAGACCAACAAGGTCAGAAAGTTGCCATCCCAATAAGGTCTGAAAGTTGCCATACCGACAAGGTCAGAAAGTTGCCAGGCCAACAAGGTCAGAAAGTTACAGGGAAATACCTTCCTTTATAAAAGAAAATGTCTCCATGGTCTTTGCCGGTGTCGTCCGCTGTTTAAATGACTTGCATTATTGTAAGTGGATCCCTGGCGGTTTACTGCAGTAGTGAGCTGTTTAAATGGCCATCGGGTTTACTTTAATTCTCTTTGTGTAAATGTCTCCCTGGCATAGATTTCCCTAGATTTATTTCTTTATAAAGTGATTTCTCAAGGAATAATAATATTATTAATAATAATAATAATTAAGAGGTGCCTGAGGAATGGGAGTTAATCAGGAATGATCCAAGAAAGAGGATGGCAGCTCCTGTGCCCTGAATTGACAGCCATTCACCTGCATCAAGGGCCTTTGTCCGTCCCCCCCCCCCCCCAAGACAATATTAAAAATGATCATATTTCAGTTACAAAAAAATCGACGAGATTCGATAACTGGACACATTATTTTGTATATAATTTAGTAGGTAACTCGTGTGGGTCTCACGAAAGAGTAATAACATATAACTGGAAACAAACCAAGGAACGGGTGGGAATTGAACCAATGGTAAGTGGCCTGGAGAGACACCTAAGTTCTTCCGTCTTCTAATAACATGTTCATTTTTCCACTATAATCTACCTTGTCCATAATTACTATCGCATTTGCTTTGAGCAAAGCTCACACCTCTACAACAGCAATTGTCCTCAAATATTTATTAAGTTATACCATGAATTAAGGAAAGATCTTAGACTTCACCTTACGAAACAGACAAAGCAAATGCGATAGTAATTATGGACAAGGTAGATTATAGTGGAAAAATGAACATGTTATTAGAAGACGGGGGAACTTAGGTGCCTCTTAAAGATTCGGTTGTTCTGGGTTTTCTCGCCACCCGTACCTTGGTTCGTATGGGTCTGGTGGTCAGCCAGTCTTGGAACATAAGAACATAAGAAAGAAGGAACACTGCAGCAGGCCTACTGGCCCATGCGAGGCAGGTCCTAGTCTTCCACCGGCTTAAGCCAATGCCCCGACCCAGCCAGGTCAGGTTACATGCACTTATTAAGGAAGGAGCATGGCATCTGTCCTAGTAGCACAAGCTAGTCAGGTCCAACTCTCACCCACCCGCACCCACTCATATATTTATCTAGCCTATTTTTAAAACTACACAACGTTTTAGCCTCTATAACTGTACTCGGGAGTTTGTTCCACTCATCCACAACTCTATTACCAAACCAATGCTTTCCTATATCCTTCCTGAATCTGAATTTATCCAACTTAAAGCCATTGCTGCGAGTCCTGTCAATACAAGATATTTTTAGCACGCTATTTACATCACCTTTATTTATTCCTGTTTTCCATTTATACACCTCAATCATATCCCCCCTAATTCTACGCCTTTCTAGAGAGTGCAGATTCAGGGCCCTCAGTCTATCCTCATAGGGAAGATTTCTGATACATGGAATCAACTTAGTCATCCTCCTTTGTACGTTTTCCAGAGCATTTATATCCATTCTGTAATACGGTGACCAAAACTGTGCAGCATAATCTAGATGAGGCCTAACCAAGGATAAAATTCCAACACGTTGAAGATTAAGGCACATGTGAAACAGTTGGGTATCTTTATTTTTGTAACGTTGCTCCTACACAGTGGGCTTCTTCAGTCAGATACAGAGGCAGTAGGTGTTGAAATAAAGATGATGTAATCAGTCCATCAACCTTGGAGAAAAAGTATTTGAGGTGGTCAGTCCCTCAGCCTGGAGAAGTGTTCAGCTGCATAGTCTTGAGGGTATAAGCTTATTAGTGTACGCAGTCGACTGAAATTGTCCAATATCGGCGTAGTGGCAGTAAAGTCAGGGAGGGGGAGTGAAGAGTTGAGAGGCACTAACGGCAGGAGGTGGAGGAGGATTGAAGAGTTGAGAGGCACTAACGGCAGGAGGAGGAGGAGGATTGAAGAGTTGAGAGGCACTAACGGCAGGAGGAGGAGGGGATTGAAGAGTTGAGAGGCACTAACGGCAGGAGGTGGAGGAGGATTGAAGAGTTGAGAGGCACTAACGGCAGGAGGAGGAGGAGGATTGAAGAGTTGAGAGGCACTAACGGCAGGAGGAGGAGGAGGATTGAAGAGTTGAGAGGCACTAACGGCAGGAGGAGGAGGGGGATTGAAGAGTTGAGAGGCACTAACGGCAGGAGGTGGAGGAGGATTGAAGAGTTGAGAGGCACTAACGGCAGGAGGAGGAGGAGGATTGAAGAGTTGAGAGGCACTAACGGCAGGAGGAGGAGGAGGATTGAAGAGTTGAGAGGCACTAACGGCAGGAGGTGGAGGAGGAGGATTGAAGAGTTGAGAGGCAATAACGGCAGGAGGAGGAGGAGGAGGAGGATTGAAGAGTTGAGAGGCAGTAGCGACAGTAACGGCAGGAGGGGGGTGAGGGGGGTAGAAGAGGTGAGAGGCAACACCAGCACAGGCGCGTGCGGTGTGGTACATTAATAAGACATGAGTGGCAGGTGAGAGGTAGTGTGCCAGGCCCAGTGTTTACCACCACACTAAATACACACATGCCATCCATTTAATGTAGATAAATGAAATGATATCAACGTTCACTTGTAATTAGGCAGTGGACCAAAGTCAGTCTCACTTGATGCTACGCGACCCTTCATTAATCATTGTTCCCCCTTAATTAATACTAACACACACACATACACACACACACACACACACACACATACACACATACACCTACACACGGGCATACGGGCGCCTAGCAAATCTAAGAACTGCATTCCGACATCTTAATAAGGAATCATTCAGGACACTGTACACCGTGCACGTTAGGTCTGTATTGGAGATTGGAGTATGTAGCACCAGTTTGGAACCCGCACCTAGCCAAGCACGTAAGGAAACTAGAGAAAGTGCAAAGGTTTGCAACATGACTAATCCCGGAGCTAAGAGGCATGTCCTACGAGGACATGTCCCTTAGCTGACGACACTGGAGGACAGGAGAGATAAGGGAGATATGATAACGACATATAAAATACTGAGGGGAATCGACAAGGTGGACAGAGTCAGGATGTTCCAGAGATGGGACACAGCAACAAGGGGTCACAGTTGGAAGTTGAAGACTCAGATGAATCACAGGGATGTTAGGAAGTATTTCTTCAGTCACAGAGTTGTCAGGAAGTGGAACAGTCTGAGAAGTGATGTAGTGGAGGTAGGGTCCATACATAGCTTTAAGAAGAGGTATGATAAAGCTTATGGAGCAGGAAGAGTGACCTAGTAGCAACCAGTGAAGAGGCGGGGGCCAGGAGCTGTGACTCGACCCCTGCAACCACAACTAGGTGAGTACAAATAGGTGAGTACACACACACACATCCTGAGGAAAGACAGAGGGAACAGACGGGGTGGAGGAGTGGCACTGCTGATCAAAAACCGATGGGATTTTGACGAGCTGGAGAGAGGAGACAGAGGAGAAGCTGGGGATTACATAGTAGGAATGCTACAGTCTGGAGGTCCCAAGGTGGTAATTGCAGTGATGTATAACCCACAACAGAACAGCAGGAGGCCAAGGCAAGAGTATGATGAGAGTAACAGAGCAATGATTGACACACTGGCAGTAGTGGCCAGAAGGGCTCATGCGAGCAGGGCGAAGCTACTGATCATGGGTGACTTCAACCATAGGAAAATTGATTGAGAGAACTTAGAGCCACATGGGGGCCAAGAAACGTGGAGGGCTAAGATGCTGGAGGTGGTATTGGAAAATCTCATGTACCAACACGTAAGGGACACTACCAGAGAGGAGAGGACGAACCAGCGAGACTGGACTTAGTATTCACCCTGAGTAGTGCAGATATTGAGGACATCACACATGAAAGCCCCCTTGGGGGGCACATCAACCAAAACCCCAATGATTTTGGTGATCCAGACCACACTGATCCAGACCACACTGATCCAGACCACACTGATCCAGACCAGTGATCACATGGTTCTAAGTTTCGAATACATAGTAGAGTTACAAGTGGAGGGAAAGCAGGAAGGGCTGCACGAACGAAGCCAAACTACAAGAAATTGGACTATGTGGGCATGAGGAACTTCCTGCACGGAGTTCAGTGGGACAGAGAGATGGCAGGGAAGTCAGTAGACGTGATGATGGAATATGTGACAACAATTTGCAAAGAAGCTGAGGAGAGGTTTATACCCAAGGGTAACAGGAGAAACGAAAAAGACAGGATGAGCCCTTGGTTCACCCAAAGGTGCAGGGAAGCCAAAACCAAGTGTACAAGGGAATGGAAGAGGTACAGAAGGCAAAGAATCCCGGAGAATAAGGAGAGCAGTCGTAGAGCCAGAAATGAATATGCACAGATCAGGAGGCCCAAAGATAGTACGAGAATGACATAGCAGCAAAAGCCAAATCTGACCCAAAGCTGCTGTACAGCCACATCAGGAGGAGGACAACAGTCAAAGACCAGGTGATCAGGCTGAGGAAGGTAGGAGGGGAGGTCACAATGAATGACCGCGAAGTGTGTGAGGAGCTCAACATGAGATTCAAAGAGGTGTTCACAGAGGAGATAGAAGGGCCTCCAGAAAGGAGGAGAGGTAGGGTACACCATCAGGTGCTGGACACAATACACACAACTGAGGAGGAAGTGAAGAGGCTACTAAACGAGCTAGATACCTCAAAGGCGATGGGGCTGGATAACATCTCACCATGGGTCCTAAGAGAGGGAGCAGAGGAGCTATGTGTAACCCTAACAACGATATTCAACACATCTATCGAAACAGGGCAACTACCTGAGGTATGGAAGACAGCAAATGTAGTTCCAATTTTTAAAAAAGGAGACAGGAACGTAGCACTAAACTACAGACCAATGTCACTGACATGTATAGCATGCAAGGTCATGGAGAAGATAGTCAGGAGAAGAGTGTTGGAGCACCTAGAAAGGAATGAGCTTATCAACGACGGCCAACACGGTTTCAGGGATGGGAAATCCTGTGTCACAAACCTACTGGAGTTCTACGACAGGGTGACAGCAATAAGACAAGAGAGAGAGGGGTGGGTAGATTGCATATTCCTGGACTGTAAGAAGGCGTTTGACACAGTTCCACACAAGAGATTAGTGCAAAAGTTGGAGGACCAGGCAGGGGTAAGAGGGAAGGCACTACAATGGATCAGGGAATACCTGTCAGGAAGACAGCAGCGAGTCATGGTACGTGGTGAGGTGTCAAGAGTGGGCGCCGGTGACGAGCGGGGTTCCACAGGGGCCAGTCCTGGGACCAGTGCTGTTTCTGGTATTTGTGAACGACATGACGGAAGGAATAGACTCCGAAGTGTCCCTGTTTGCAGATGATGTGAAGTTGATGAGAAGAATTCAGTCGGACGAGGACCAGGCAGAACTACAAAGGGATCTGGACAGGCTGCAAGCCTGGTCCAGCAATTGGCTCCTGGAGTTCAACCCCACCAAGTGCAAAGTCATGAAGATTGGGGAAGGGCAAAGAAGACCGCAGACGGAGTACAGCCTAGGGGGCCAGAGACTGCAAACCTCAATCAAGGAAAAAGACCTTGGGGTGAGTATAACACCAGGAACATCTCCTGAGGCGCACATCAACCAAATAACTGTTGCATCATATGGGCGCCTAGCAAACCTAAGAACAGCATTCCGACATCTTAATAAAGAATCGTTCAGGACCCTGTACACTGTGTACGTTAGGCCCATACTGGAGTATGCAGCACCAGTTTAGAACCCACACCTAGCCAAGCACGTGAAAAAGCTCGAGAAAGTGCAAAGGTTTGCAACAAGACTAGTCCCGGAGCTAAGGGGTATGTCCTACGAGGAGAGGTTAAGGAAAATCGACCTGACGACACTGGAGGACAGGAGAGATAGGGGGGACATGATAACAACATATAAGATACTGAGAGGAATTGACAAAGTGGACAGAGACAGAATGTTCCAGAGATGGGACTGAGCAAAAAGGGGACACAGTTGGAAGTTGAAGACTCAGATGAATCACAGGGATGTTAGGAAATATTTCTTCAGTCACAGAGTGGTCGGAAAGTGGAATAGTTTAGGAAGTGATGTAGTGGAGGCAGGCTCCATACATAGCCTTAAGAAGAGGTATGATAAAGCTCATGGCGCAGGGAGAGTGACCCAGTAGCGGCCAGTGAAGAGGCGGGGCCAGGAGCTATGACTCGACCCCTGCAACCACAACTAGGTGAGTACACACACACACACACATACACACATACTCACACACATACACACATACACACACACACACAATCACAGAAGTGCTATTTGTAAAATCATCCTATTGTAAGCTCTGTAATTGAGTGGTAAGTGATACGCTGCACACTAACTGCACCTTTCAAGGCAGGTGAAATTGCTGACCTTGAAAATGTGCAGAGAACCTTCACGGCACGCATAACTGCGATAAACCACCTCAATTACTGGGAACGCTTGAAGTTCCTAAACCTGTACTCCCTAGAACGCAGGCGGGAGAGATACATTGTTATATACACGTGGAAAATTCTCGAGGGATTAGTACCAAACTTACACACGAAAATCACTCCCTACGAAAGCAAAAGACTCGGCAGGCGATGTAACATCCCCCCAATGAAAAGCAGGGGTGCCACTAGCACGTTGAGGGACAACACAATTAGTGTCAGGGGCCCAAGATTGTTCAACTGCCTCCCAGCATACATAAGGATGATTGCCAACAAACCCCTGGCTGTCTTCAAGCAGGCACTGGACAGGCACCTAAAGTCGGTACTTGACCAGCCAGGCTGTGGTTCGTACGTTGGACTGCGTGCAGCCAGCAGTAACAGCCTGGTTGATCAGGCTCTGGTCCAACATGAGGCCTGGTCACAGACCGGGCCGCGGGGGCGTTGACCCCTTGAATTCTCTCCAGGTAAACTCCAGGTAAACATGCAAGAACCGCGGTTCGAGTGTATGTTAAGTCTTTTGTTTATTCACTGATAGTGGTTTATTACGTCTTATCCAACACCAACAGCCTGACTGATCAAGTCATCAACCAAAATAGCTGATCTAAGACCAGTTACTCTGGAACCTAGAACAGGTATAGCAGTCCCGCTGTTAGGACGACTGAGTCCTTGTGCACACCAAGAGTATTTAACAGCAAGTAAATAAATAGTTTTTACAAAACGACAAGTTGATTAATGAGACACTTGTGCAACATTTAGAAACGTTTCGCCCCGCAGTGGCTTCTTCAGTCCAATCCAGAGAAAGGTGGAAGATGAGGAGGGGTTTGGGGTAATCAGTGCATCAGCCTGGAGTTGATCTTTTATCAAGATTGATGGAGTGAACACATCGACTCCAGGCTGAGAGACTGATCACCTCACACTCCTCCTCATCTTCCACCTTTCCCTCAACTGGACCGAAGAGACCACTGTTGGGCGAAACGTTTCCACAATAAAGACACCCAAATGTTGCACAAGTGTCCCATTTACCAAGGTTAGGTAAGGTTAGTCAGGAAACAGGACAAGTGTTTCCTGACGCGGGTCTTAGATGATGACCCGCCGCTGGAGCTTTTGGTCATCTGGCCGAGGCCTTCCGCTGGCTTACCGGTCCATAGTTATAACCAATATTTAAAAAGAGCATTCAACTCCTCATTAATGTTGTAACTCAACATTAGCTTTCCCCAGTAGCTTGCCTTACCCATGCCACATGTAGGGTAAGTAGGGTGGGCGACACCTGGGAAGGGTTAGACAGGTCGCTGTATGACGTGCGACACCTGGGAAGGGTTAGACAGGTCACTGTATGACGTGCGACACCTGGGAAGGGTTAGACAGGTCGCTGTATGACGTGCGACACCTGGGAAGGGTTAGACAGGTCGCTGTATGACGTGCGACACCTGGGAAGGGTTAGACAGGTCGCTGTATAACGTGCGACACCTGGGAAGGGTTAGACAGGTCGCTGTATGACGTGCGACACCTGGGAAGGGTTAGACAGGTCGCTGTATGACGTGCGACACCTGGGAAGGGTTAGACAGGTCGCTGTATGACGTGCGACACCTGGGAAGGGTTAGACAGGTCGCTGTATAACGTGCGACACCTGGGAAGGGTTAGACAGGTCGCTGTATAACGTGCGACACCTGGAAAGGGTTAGACAGGTCGCTGTATAACGTGCGACACCTGGGAAGGGTTAGACAGGTCGTTGTATGACGTGCGACACCTGGGAAGGGTTAGACAGGTCGTTGTATGACGTGCGACACCTGGGAAGGGTTAGACAGGTCGCTGTATGACGTGTGACACCTGGGAAGGGTTAGACAGGTCGATGTATGACGTGCGACACCTGGGAAGGGTTAGACAGGTCACTGTATGACGTGCGACACCTGGGAAGGGTTAGACAGGTCACTGTATGACGTGCGACACCTGGGAAGGGTTAGACAGGTCACTGTATGACGTACGACACCTGGGAAGGGTTAGACAGGTCGCTGTATGACGTACGACACCTGGGAAGGGTTAGACAGGTCACTGTATGACGTACGACACCTGGGAAGGGTTAGACAGGTCGCTGTATGACGTGCGACACCTGGGAAGGGTTAGACAGGTCACTGTATGACGTACGACACCTGGGAAGGGTTAGACAGGTCGCTGTATGACGTACGACACCTGGGAAGGGTTAGACAGGTCACTGTATGACGTGCGACACCTGGGAAGGGTTAGACAGGTCGCTGTATGACGTACGACACCTGGGAAGGGTTAGACAGGTCGCTGTATGACGTACGACACCTGGGAAGGGTTAGACAGGTCGCTGTATGACGTACGACACCTGGGAAGGGTTAGACAGGTCGCTGTATGACGTACGACACCTGGGAAGGGTTAGACAGGTCGCTGTATGACGTACGACACCTGGGAAGGGTTAGACAGGTCGCTGTATGACGTACGACACCTGGGAAGGGTTAGACAGGTCGCTGTATGACGTACGACACCTGGGAAGGGTTAGACAGGTCGCTGTATGACGTACGACACCTGGGAAGGGTCAGACAGGTCACTGTATGACGTACGACACCTGGGAAGGTTCTTGAGCCCAGAGCAAAAACTTCCAATGTATTCAAATTGCCGGAGACAAAGACATAAATCACGTTGCTACATTATCCCTGGCTGAGGACACTGGTATGTGTTAGTGGTACCTCTGGAGGTCACGGTCAACCTCCAAGTTTGTGTAGGTCTGGAGGTCACGGTCAACCTCCAAGTTTGTGTAGGTCTGGAGGTCACGGTCAACCTCCAAGTTTGTGTAGGTCTGGAGGTCACGGTCAACCTCCAAGTTTGTGTAGGTCTGGAGGTCACGGTCAACCTCCAAGTTTATGTAGGTCTGGAGGTCACGGTCAACCTCCAAGTTTGTGTAGGTCTGGAGGTCACGGTCAACCTCCAAGTTTGTGTAGGTCTGGAGGTCACGGTCAACCTCCAAGTTTGTGTAGGTCTGGAGGTCACGGCCAACCTCCAAGTTTGTGTATCCCTGGAGGTCACGATCAACCTCCAAGTTTGTGTAGCTCTGGAGGTGACAGTGCACCTCCAAGCTGGTGTATCCCTGGAGGTGACAGTGAACCTCCAAGCTGGTGTATCCCTGGAGGTGAACCTCCAAGCTGGTGTATCCCTGGAGGTGAACCTCCAAGCTGGTGTATCCCTGGAGTTGAACCTCCAAGCTGGTGTATACCTGGAGGTGAACCTCCAAGCTGGTGTATCCCTGGAGGTGAACCTCCAAGCTGGTGTATCCCTGGAGGTGACAGTGAACCTCCAATCTGGTGTATTCCTGGAGGTGACAGTGAACCTCCAAGCTGGTGTATCCCTGGAGGTGTATCCCTGGAGGTGTATCCCTGGAGATGACAGTGAACCTTTAAGCTGGTGTATCCCTGGAGGTGAACCTCCAAGCTGGTGTATACCTGGAGGTGAACCTCCAAGCTGGTGTATCCCTGGAGGTGAACCTCCAAGCTGGTGTATCCCTGGAGGTGAACCTCCAAGCTGGTGTATCCCTGGAGGTGACAGTGAACCTCCAAGCTGGTGTATCCCTGGAGGTGAACCTCCAAGCTGGTGTATACCTGGAGGTGAACCTCCAAGCTGGTGTATCCCTGGAGGTGAACCTCCAAGCTGGTGTATCCCTGGAGGTGAACCTCCAAGCTGGTGTATCCCTGGAGGTGTATCCCTGGAAGTGACAGTGAACCTCCAAGCTGGTGTATCCCTGGAGATGAACCTCCAAGCTGGTGTATCCCTGGAGGTGAACCTCCAAGCTGGTGTATAAAGTACAAAAATATGAAAAAAACGACAAATTAAAAATCTAAGAACAGGTAGATTATTATTATTATTATTATTATAAATTATGCAATTATTTATATTTACGATAATATCAGTAATAATAATAATAATAATAATAATAATAATGGTGTACATAAGGGCCCCGCTTTACAGCGTTTTTCTAATACGGCCTTTTTCAATTCTACCCATTCTTCATTTACTCAGACTTCCTATAATAAATATATTCACCACTCTCTAGAAGCTAAGGACGAAAATAATTGTAAGTAATGTGTGTACTGTATATACATTTTTTAGACCTAGCTATATTTTTTTTTAGCTAAATGTATGATAGTGTAAACAAGATACCAAGGTTTTGTATGCGTTTCAAAGTGATTTATTTGGTCATGTTTCACTTTACAGCAGTAAACTTAACCTGCCGTATAAGCGGTACCTTTTTTTTCTAGATATTTACTGTATCTTCTCTTCTTAAATTATGTGATACATTTGTATTATGTATCCAGGAGGATACCTGCTAGCTTTATCTGGAGGCGTGTCGAATGTTGCTCCACTTACCTCTACAGTTAGGTAAGGAGAGTGCCACTTTGTTCAAGTTGTATAGGTAAGGAGAGTGCCACTTGGTTCAAGTTGTATAGGTAAGGAGAGTGCCACTTGGTTTACCTACAAGGTAATATTAATACAGTTCACCCTGGCACAAGGTGCGTCCTTCCTGTAGTTATTGTTTTAAATGAGTTTGTCCTTGTAGAGGTGAGGGCAGGAGGGGGGGGAGGAGGAGGCTCTCGTTCCTTAGGGGAGTAAGGAGGGGTGAAGCGTCCAGGGAAGGGGAGGAGAGAGGGGGTTAAAGGAGAAGAGGAGTGGAGGGGGTCTTTCGTGCCCAGGGATGGAGGGAGGGGGGAAGAGAGAAGGAATCGTGCCCAGGGGGGTGTCGTTATTTTTAAGGTGGGGGTGCCCCCGTGGCTGGCAGGAGGGGGAGGGTTGGGGAGAAGAGGGGGAGGGGGTTGGAAGTGCAGTTTACAGCCTCTTTAAAAACACTTCACATGCAGTTGTCGCAGATCGCCTCATTACCCGGCCAATAATATTTTTACGACTTGACTTAGCTGCGGCCACGACCTCTTGTGTAAGGCTTCCCACGACGACCCTCCGCCAGGTTTTCCCCAGGAGCGACCTGTGTCAGGTTTTCCCCGTGAACGACCTGTCAGGTTTGCCAGGAAGGTTCTACGAGCGGGCTGATGCAGGCTACGTGTGGGCAGCGCTCTGCAGGTGACTGACAGAGAGGCCAAGAAGAACAGCAGTGTAACTTGAGGAGTTTGAGGTAATCAGGCTAAGAGAGCAACGACACAGCCAGTTATCAGGCTAAGAGAGAACGGCAGAATAGAGAGAGTTGTCAGGCTGAGGGAGAGAGAGAGATACCAGGCTAAGCAGCGTGGTGATCTACACTAGTCATACATACTTCTATAGATAGTGAGAGTCATGAACGTGTGCTTGAGTCATCTCAGTACACGACTCTGTTGACACAACTTTCACACCTGCATGAAGAGGAGCACCAGGGATACAAGCAACACAAGGAGCAGGAGCAACGGGAGTAAGAGAAGGAGCAGGAGTAAGAGAAGGAGCAGGAGTAAGAGAAGGAACAGGAGTAAGAGAAGGAACAGGAGTAAGAGAAGGAACAGGAGTAAGAGAAGGAACAGGAGTAAGAGAAGGAACAGGAGTAAGAGAAGGAACAGGAGTAAGAGAAGGAACAGGAGTAAGAGAAGGAACAGGAGTAAGAGAAGGAACAGGAGTAAGAGAAGGAACAGGAGTAAGAGAAGGAACAGGAGTAAGAGAAGGAACAGGAGTAAGAGAAGGAGCAGGAGTAAGAGAAGGAGCAGGAGTAAGAGAAGGAACAGGAGTAAGAGAAGGAGCAGGAGTAAGAGAAGGAGCAGGAGTAAGAGAAGGAGCAGGAGTAAGAGAAGAAGCAGGAGTAAGAGAATGAACAGGAGTAAGAGAAGGAACAGGAGTAAGAGAAGGAACAGGAGTAAGAGAAGGAACAGGAGTAAGAGAAGGAACAGGAGTAAGAGAAGGAACAGGAGTAAGAGAAGGAACAGGAGTAAGAGAAGGAACAGGAGTAAGAGAAGGAACAGGAGTAAGAGAAGGAACAGGAGTAAGAGAAGGAACAGGAGTAAGAGAAGGAGCAGGAGTAAGAGAAGGAGCAGGAGTAAGAGAAGGAGCAGGAGTAAGAGAAGGAGCAGGAGTAAGAGAAGAAGCAAGAGGAGGAGCAGCAGCAGCAGAAAGAGGAAGAATAGAGTGAGGAGGATACAAGAAAATGCATATTATGACCAAAACCCCAATGATTTTGGTGATCCAGACCACACTAATCCAGACCACACTGATCCAGACCACACTGGTACAGACCACACTGGTACAGACCACACTGGTACAGACCAAACTGGTACAGACCACACTGATCCAGACCACACTGATCCAGACCACACTGGTACAGACCACACTGGTACAGACCACACTGATCCAGACCACACTGGTACAGACCACACTGGTACAGACCACACTGGTACAGACCACACTGATCCAGACCACACTGGTACAGACCACACTGGTACAGACCACACTGATCCAGACCACACTGATCCAGACCACACTGGTACAGACCACACTGGTACAGACCACACTGGTACAGACCACACTGATCCAGACCACACTGGTACAGACCACACTGGTACAGACCACACTGGTACAGACCACACTGATCCAGACCACACTGGTACAGACCACACTGGTACAGACCACACTGGTACAGACCACACTGGTACAGACCACACTGGTACAGACCACACTGTCAGACCATGGTCCAGACCACACTGGTACAGACCACACTGGTACAGACCACACTGGTACAGACCACACTGGTACAGACCACACTGGTCCAGACCACACTGGTACAGACCACACTGGTACAGACCACACTGGTCCAAACCACACTGGTACAGAACACACTGGTACAGACCACACTGGTCCAGACCACACTGGTACAGACCACACTGGTACAGACCACACTGGTACAGACCACACTGATCCAGACCACACTGATCCAGACCACACTGGTACAGACCACACTGGTACAGACCACACTGGTACAGACCACACTGGTACAGACCACACTGGTACAGACCACACTGGTACAGACCACACTGGTCCAAACCACACTGGTACAGACCACACTGGTACAGACCACACTGGTACAGACCACACTGGTCCAGACCACACTGGTACAGACCACACTGGTACAGACCACACTGGTACAGACCACACTGGTACAGACCACACTGGTCCAGACCACACTGGTACAGACCACACTGGTACAGACCACACTGGTACAGACCACACTGGTACAGACCACACTGGTACAGACCACACTGGTACAGACCACACTTGTACAGACCACACTGGTCCAGACCACACTGGTACAGACCACACTGGTACAGACCACACTGGTCCAACCCACACTGGTCCAAATCACACTGGTACAGACCACACTGGTCCATACCACACTTGTCCAGAGCACACTGGCCCAAACCACACTGGTCCAAACCACACTGGTCCAAACCACACTGAACCAAACCACACTGGTCCAAATCACACTGGTACAGACCACACTGGTCTAAATCACACTGGTACAGACCACACTGGTCCAGACCACACTGGTCCAAAGCACAATGGTACAGACCACACTGGTCCAGACCACACTGGTACAGACCACACTGGTCCAGACCACACTGGTCCAGACCACACTTGTCCAAATCACACTGTTACAGACCACACTGGTCCAGATCACTGGTACATACCACACTGGTCCAGATCACACTGGTCCAAACCACACTGGTCCAAACCACACTGGTCCAAACCACACTGGTCCAAATCACACTGGTACAGACAACACTGGTCCAGACGACACTGGTCCAAATCACACTGGTACAGACCACACTGGTCCAGACCACACTGGTTCAGACCACACTGGCCCAGACCACAATGGTTCAGACGACACTGGTCCAAACCACACTGGTCCAGACCACACTGGTCCAAACCACTGGTCCAAACCACACTGGTCAAAACCACACTGGTCCAGACCACACTGGTCCAGACCACTGGTCCAAACCACACTGGTCCAGACCATACTGGTCCACATCACACTGGTCCAGACCACACTGGTCCAGACCACACTGATCCAGACCACACTTGTCCAAATTACACTGGTCCAGACCACACTGGTCCAAACTATGCTAGTTCAGACCATACTGGTCCAAACCACTCTGGTCCAGACCACTGGCCCAGTGGTGGCTGCTGGAGCAACAGGTGGACGTGGCTGCTGGAGGAACAGGTGGGCGTGGCTACTGGAGGAACAGGTGGGCGTGGCTGCTGGAGGAACAGGTGGGCGTGGTTCCTGGAGCGATAGGTGGGCATGGATGCTGGAGCAACAGGTGGGCGCGGCTCCTGGAGTGACAGGTGGGCGTGGCTGTTGGAGCAACAGGTGGACGTGGCTGCTAGAACAACAGGTGGGTCTAGCTGATGGAACAACAGGTGGGTGTAGCTGATGGAACAACAGGTGGGCGTGGCTACTGGAACAACAGGTGGGCGTGGCTCCTGCAACAACAGTTGGGCGTGGCTGCTTAAATAACAGATGGGGTTAGTGATTGCTGGAACAGGTGAGCATTGCTGCTAACAGGTGGGCGTGGCTGCTGGAACAGGTGGGCGTGGCTGCTGGAACAGGTGGGCGTGGCTGCTGGAACAGCAGGAAGACTGGGAAAGAGTGCGAAGAAAAGGAGGAAAGTTACCATTGAGAAGAAAGAAGAGAGTGGAGGCGGGGAAGGTGTGTGAGGGGAAGAGGGGGAGTTAGCGGGGGAGGGAGGATAGAGGGGGGAGTGGGCGGCGGAGGGAGAATAGACGGGGTGTGGGCTGGGGAGGGAGGATATTATGGGGGGGGGGAGTGGGCTGGGGAGGGAGGAGAGAGTGGGAATGAGTCTGGCAGCGTGGGAAGTAACATTAAGTCTGGTAGGGGAGTAGTTAGGTACCTGTAGGGATCAGGTGAAATATGGGTGGGGAGATGCTAGTGGGTTCTCTATTAGGGTGGGGAGAGACCTAGTATAATATACAGTAGTTACAATACACACAGTGCTGAGCTAAGCTTTTTTTGAATTTCAATCTAACTTTTGCTCTGAATTTTTGTGTATGTCTGAGGTTGTTGGTTTGTGAGAGAGAGAGACGCTCTCTAGTGACCTGTGGGAGAGAGAGACGCTCTCTAGTGACCTGTGGGAGAGAGAGACGCTCTCTAGTGACCTGTGGGAGAGAGAGACGCTCTCTAGTGACCTGTGGGAGAGAGAGACGCTCTCTAGTGACCTGTGGGAGCGAGAGAGACTCTCTCTAGTGACCTGTGGGAGAGAGAGACTCTCTCTAGTGACCTGTGGGAGCGAGAGAGACTCTCTCTAGTGACCTGGCTCAGAGGCTGTGATGAAGAATACACAAGCTTAGATAAACTGTGAAGGTCAGCAGATGCGAGGAATGCCTCTCTGTATTGTGCAGAATTACATAAACATGCAGTATATGAATATATATTATGGTATAAACCTCGGTAATAACTACCGACAAGTTGGTTTATACACAGGCAAAGAGGGGCTGGTTTTCAGAGTTGTCGGTTCGTGGAACAATCTGCCGAGTAGGGTAATAGAGGCTAAGACTTTGGGTAGCTTTAAAAAGATATTGGACAAATATAGGAATGAAAAGGGTTGGGTTTGATTAGTACCTAAGGTACTGAAGCAAATTCTTGGGTTGGACAGATGCGTGGGTGGGAGTGGGTGGTTTTGATAAAGGACTTGCCTTGTATAGGGCAGTAGGCCTGCTGCAGTGTTCCTCCATTCTTATGTTCTTATGAATGTCTGTTTCTTATGTGATGAATATGTTGAAATCTCTCCTCAATTTTTGGCACACTTTCTCGATATTTTCTTCCCCACGTGGCTGTGCAATGTTATTCCATGTAAAGATATAAGATAGAATAGAAATGACCCTAAATGGATGAATAATAGGCTCAAATATCTTTTAGGGCAGAAGAAAGGAATTTATAAGCTCATCAAAAGAGGTGAGGGTCATCTTATGAATCAGTATATTGCCATTAAGAGGGACGTTAAAAAGGGGATAAGAAAAGCTAAACGGGACTACGAAATTAGAGTTGCTAGGGATTCGAAAACTAACCCAAAAGTTTTTTTCCAGGTTTATAGAACAAAAGTTAGAGAAAAGATAGGTCTCCTTAAAAGTAACTCTGGGCATCTTACTGACAAGGAGAATGAAATGTGCACGATTTTTAATAATTATTTTCTCTCGGTTTACACTCAGGAAGACACTAACAATATCCCAATAATTAGGTTTTTTAGTGGGCTTGAAGAAGATAAATTATGTTAAGTAAAAGGACACAAGTGCAACTAATGTGACATTTTATTGTGGCAACGTTTCGCTCTCCAGGAGCTTTGTTGTTGCTCTTGTGATGGGCTTGCAGGGCGGATACACCAAGCCAAGTATTGTTGCTTTCTATGTGAATGGGACAGTCGTGCAAGAGGTTGCCACTACATCAGGAGAGACTGGCCACCTCGTCAATCATTGGAGTTTGGGATGAAAAATGTTCAACATCCGTCTCTCATTGAACCAAACAAAATTTTGCTACCACCACTACACATAAAACTGGGGGTTGTGAAAAAACTTTGTAAATGCTATGGACAAATCCGGTCAGGGATTCAAAAAATTAACATCAAAATTCCACTCACTGAGCGATGCTAAGATAAGAGAAGTCTTCAATGGTCCTCAGATTCGAGAGCTTCTTAAAGATGGTGACTGTGAATCAGACCTTCATGGGGAGGAGAAAGCTGCTTGGGAAGCATTCAAGTTAGTGGCGAAGGAATTTCTCAGAAACAGAAGGGAAGGCAACTATGAAGAATTGGTGGAAAACCTCACCAAGGCTTACAAGAACATGGGATGTAACATGTCACTTAAAATCCACTTTTTGGACTCACATTTAGACTTTTATCCAGCGAACTGTGGGGCAGTTATTGGCGAACATGGTGAAAGGTTTCACCAAGATATTTCAACTATGGAAAAATGGTACCAGGGCAAATGGGGCACAAGAATACTTGCAGACTATTGCAAGACATTTGCAAGAGATGATTCTTCATCCCACTATAAGCATCTAGCAAAAAGGCAGAGAGTAGGTACGGATTAGAGTTTAAAACATACTGACACATTGTACGTTATAATAAAATAATCACATATTACATGCCTCGTATCTTTAAACAAATAAGCATTTTTCAAGGTGATATTTGGATTCAGGACATGAAAATACATAAGAATTAACTAATCTCATTTAGGAGGCATACAACTTTTCAAAAATTGTTGACTAGTGATAACAAGGAAAAAAAGAGTTGCTGGTTTTCACAGCAGTCTCCTGGACCTTCTTCAGCTTCGTCCCTTCAGTTCCGACTAGCATCCATTCGTTGATCCGATCATCGGCGACGTTGTCCCGGGGATAATCCTTGCACATACCCTTCAGTCGTTGAATTTCTCTTCTTGCTTCCGTTAATTCTGCCTTAAGCTGGAGATATAGCTGCTCATAGTAAAGAGTAGCCATCATCACAGTCTCAGGTAGCCAAGAACGGAGAGCACACTAGTCACTAAGTACAGATCACCACTGTTGAGGATTAAGTCACATGTGCAACAGTTAGGTATCTTTATTGGTGAAACGTTTCGCCTACGCAGCAGGCTTCTTCTTGAAAAGTTCACTGTGTGGGCGAAACGTAGTCAGTAAAGAATCGCATTATACCTCATTCGTGCCTATTTTTCCATCGTGAAGGTATTTTATACCATTTATCTCCACCTGTTTTGCTGGGCTGTGAATGGGATTTGTGTGTGTTTTTGTGTTGTGTTGCGTCGCCCTGAGGCTGTTCTCCTGAGCAGCATCTTGACAGGTGTGACGGCCCTCATGTCCTTGGCTGTGCCATCATCCTGGTGGGGGTCTTGCTGGGGATCGGGGCAGGGGTTATACCAAGGGGGAATCGGGGTGGGGTGGTGGAGCTGATGTTGTTGTTGTTGGTGGTGGTAATGATGTTTTGTCTTGGTAGGAGGTGGAGGTAGTGTGTGTGTGTGTGATGCATCTGTTGAACACACGCAGCTGCCTCATGCTGCTACTAGTGCTACTGATGCCGATAATGTCGCTGCTACTGTTGCTACTGCTACTGCTCGTGCTGCTTCTGCAGCTGCAGCAGCTGTTCATGCAGCTGTTACTACTGTTCATACTTCTGCTTCTGTTTCTGGCACTGCTGTTGCTGATAATGTTCCTGCTGGTGTTCATTTTGCTACCGTTGCTGCTGATGTTATCGATGCTTCTGCTGCCCCTGCTGTTGTTATTGCTGTTACGGATATTCCCTCTACCGCTGTTGATGCAGCTGCCTCTATAACTACTTTAAGCTCTGCTCTTCCCTTTTACTATGCCCATTTTAGGAGGTCGAGAAAGAGCAACTCTGTGTCGGGGCCCCTCATAGTGAAGAATCATGTGGGACCTTGTGTTGTCACAGGACCCTTACTAATGAAGGACTGCATGTGGGACCTTGTGTTGTCACAATACCCTTACTAATGAAGGACCGCATGTGGGATCTTGTGTTGTCACAGGACCCTTACTAATGAAGGACCGCATGTGGGACCTTGTGTTGTCACAGGACCCTTACTAATGAAGGACCGCATGTGGGACCTTGTGTTGTCACAGAACCCTTACTAATGAAGGACCGCATGTGGGACCTTGTGTTGTCACAGGACCCTTACTAATGAAGGACCGTATGTTGGACCTTGTGTTGTCACAATACCCTTACTAATGAAGGACCGCATGTGGGACCTTGTGTTGTCACAATACCCTTACTAATGAAGGACCGTATGTTGTACCTTGTGTTGTCACAGGACTCTTACTAATGAAGGACCGTATGTGGGACCTTGTGGGTTCTGAATTCCTTTAGAAAACATGCTGAAAGAGAGCGTAGAAGAAGGAACAGAATGGGGAGGGGGGGAGGAGGAGAGGTTACTGACTTGCATGAACGTCATGAACACAAGTGAGGGAGTCAGACAGAGAGAGGTCAGTGAGGTGCAAAGTGGACCAGTAGAGCGAGACAACGGCATGAAATTCCAAGCTATGAGGAACAATACAAGCGTGTGTGGAGAAAAATTTTGCAGCTGTAGTATACTGGAAAAGACTGTTGCTTCTGCTAGTGCTGCTGGTGTGTTGCTGCTGGTGTTGTTGATGCTGTTACTACTGGTGTTGCAGCGGTTACTACTGATGTATCTGTTGTTAATGCTGTTGCCACTACTACAGCTGCTGGTATTACTGCTGATGGTGGTGCTGCTGCTGCTGCTGTTGCTGCCACCGTCTGCTCCCTTTTCTCGTAAGATATTTTTTTTGCCTCGATGTTATATTGAGAAAATTATAGTTTTTTTGCGGATCTGCCACCAGACGACAGTGGTGGTGGTGGTGGGGTGGTGGTTTTGGGGGTGGCCGACACACCGCACCCACGATGGTGGTGCTGCCAGAGGGGGGGTGATAGTGGTGGTGGTGGTGACTAGTTATTAGCAGTGGTGTTGCTTGGGATGGAATTGTGGTTGTGGTCATGGCAGTTGTGGTCCTGGTGGTGGTGATAATTGTGGTTACGTTAATGATAATTGTGTTTTTTGTGATGATTGTGTGGTAATTGTGATTATGATGATAATTGTGGTTATGGTGTTATAATTGTGGTTACGGTGATGATAAGTGTGGTTATGGTAATGATAATTGTGGTTATGGTAATGATAATGTTGAGAATGGGTGTTCGGATATTGAGAGTGGGTGTTCGGATGTTGAGAGAGGGTGTTCGGATGTTGAGAGTGGGTGTTCGGATGTTGAGAGAGGGTGTTCGGATGTTGAGAGGTGATCAAATGTTGAAAGAGGGTGTTCGGATGTTGAGAGGTGTTCGGATGTTGAGAGGTGTTCAGATGTTGAGAGGTGTTCAGATGTTGAGAGAGGGTGTTCAGATGTTGAGAGAGGGTGTTCGGATGTTGAGAGTGGGTGTTCGGATATTGAGAGAGTGTGTTCGGATGTTGAGTGTGTTCGGATGTTGAGAGAGGGTGTTCGGATGTTGAGAGAGGGTGTTCAGATGTTGAGAGAGGGTGTTTCGATGTTGAGAGTGGGTGTTCGGATGTTGAGAGGTGTTCAGATGTTGAGAGGTGTTCAGATGTTGAGAGAGGGTGTTCAGATGTTGAAAGTGGGTGTTCGGATATTTAGGTGGGATGTATGTTATGTTCAAATGTTGAGATGTCTGTGTTGACGGGTAAAGCCAGACATTGATGAATGTGCTACACATTGATGACAGTACTATGCATTGATGACTTTACTACACATTGATGACAGTACTACACATTGATGACAGTACTACACATTGATGACAGTACTATACATTGATGACAGTACTACACATTGATGACAGTACTATACATTGATGACAGTACTCTACATTGATGACAGAACTACACATTGATGACTGTGCTATACATTGATGACTGTGCTATACATTGATGACTGTGCTATACATTGATGACAGTACTACACATTGATGACAGTACTATACATTGATGACAGTACTATACATTGATGACTGTACTACACATTGATGACAGTACTATACATTGATGACAGAACTACACATTGATGACTGTGCTATACATTGATGACAGTACTACACATTGATGACAGTACTATACATTGATGACTGTACTACACATTGATGACAGTACTATACATTGATGACTGTACTACACATTGATGACAGTACTGTACATTGATGACAGTTCTATACATTGATGACAGTACTACACATTGATGACAGTACTATACATTGATGACAGTACTATACATTGATGACAGTACTATACATTGATGACAGTACTACACATTGATGACAGTACTACACATTGATGACAGTACTACACATTGATGACAGTACTACACATTGATGACAGTACTACACATTGATGACAGTACTATACATTGATGACAGTACTACACATTGATGACAGTACTATACATTGATGACAGTACTACACATTGATGACAGAACTATACATTGATGACAGTACTATACATTGATGACAGTACTACTACATTGATGACAGTACTAACATTGATGACAGTACATACATTGATGACAGTACTACACATTGATCTGAACAGTACTATACATTGATGACAGTACTACACATTGATGACAGTACTATACATTGATGACAGTACTACACATTGATGACAGTACTATACATTGATGACAGTGCTACACATTGATGACAGTACTATACATTGATGACAGTACTACACATTGATGACAGTACTATACATTGATGACAGTACTACACATTGATGACAGTACTACCATTGATGACAGTACTACACATGATGACAGTACTATACATTGATGACAGTACTCACATTGATGACAGACTATACATTGATGACAGTACTACACATTGATGACAGTACTATACATTGATGACAGTACTCACATTGATGACAGTACTATACATTGATGACAGTACTACACATTGATGACAGTACTCAACATTGATGACAGTCACTACATTGATGACAGTACTACTCTCACCATTGATGACAGTACTACATTGATGACACCATGTGCACTCATACATTGATGACAGTACTAACATTGATGACAGTACTATACATTGATGACAGTACTACACATTGATGACAGTACTATACATTGATGACAGTACTACACTGTGACCTCACGTAGACATTGGAGGACACTGCACAGTACACCCTATTGGCAGTACTACTTGTACAGTACATCACTGACTGTAGTACACTTGGACACATGTACCACCTCCACTCCTGGTCAGTACACTTGGATGCATGTCTACACCTCTACTGAAACATGAAGTTATGACACTTGTACACCATGTACTCACCTCCACCTGCCTGGTAGTACACTTGTACACCATGTACCACCCTCCACCTGCCTGGTAGTACACTTGTACACCTTGTACCACCCTCCACCTGCCTGGTAGTCCACTTGTACACTATGTACCACCCTCCACCTGCCTGGTAGTACACTTGTACACCATGTACCACCCTCCACCTGCCTGGTAGTATACTTGTACAACATGTACCACCCTCCACCTGCCTGGTAGTCCACTTGTACACTATGTACCACCCTCCACCTGCCTGGTAGTACACTTGTACACCATGTACCACCCTCCATCTGCCTGGTAGTACACTTGTACACCATGTGCAACCTCCACCTGACTGTAGCACACTTGTACACCATGTACCACCCTCCACCTGCCTGTAGTACACATTGTACACCATGTACCACCCTCCACCTGCCTGGTAGTACACTTGTACACCATGTACCACTCCACCTGCCTGGTAGTACACATTGTACACCATGTACCACCCTCCACCTGCCTGTAGCTACACTTGTACACCATGTACTACCCTCCACCTGCCTGGTAGTACACTTGTACACCATGTACCACCCTCCACCTGCCTGGTAGTACACTTGTACACCATGTACCACCCTCCACCTGCCTGGTAGTACACTTGTACACCATGTACCACCCTCCACCTGCCTGGTAGTACACTTGTACACCATGTACCACCCTCCACCTGCCTGGTAGTACACTTGTACACCATGTACCACCCTCCACCTGCCTGGTAGTACACTTGTACACCATGTACCACCCTCCACCTGCCTGGTAGTACACTTGTACACCATGTACCACCCTCCACCTGCCTGGTAGTACACTTGTACACCATGTACCACCCTCCACCTGCCTGGTAGTACACTTGTACACCATGTACCACCCTCCACCTGCCTGGTAGCACACTTGTACACCATGTACCACCCTCCACCTGCCTGGTAGTACACTTGTACACCATGTACCACCCTCCACCTGCCTGGTAGTACACTTGTACACCATGTACCACTCCACCTGAATGGTAGTACACTTGTACACCATGTACCACCCTCCACCTGCCTTTTAGCACACGTGTACACCATGTACCACCCTCCACCTGCCTGGTAGTACACTTGTACACCATGTACCACCCTCCACCTGCCTGGTAGTACACTTGTACACCATGTACCACCCTCCACCTGCCTGGTAGCACACTTGTACACCATGTACCACCCTCCACCTGCCTGGTAGCACACATGTACACCATGTACCACCCTCCACCTGCCTGGTAGTACACTTGTACACCATGTACCACCCTCCACCTGCCTGGTAGTACACTTGTACACCATGTACCACTCCACCTGAATGGTAGTACACTTGTACACCATGTACCACCCTCCACCTGCCTTTAGCACACGTGTACACCATGTACCACCCTCCACCTGCCTGGTAGTACACTTGTACACCATGTACCACCCTCCACCTGCCTGGTAGTACACTTGTACACCATGTACCACCCTCCACCAGCCTGGTAGCACACTTGTACACCATGTACCACCCTCCACCTGCCTGGTAGCACACGTGTACGCCATGTACCACCCTCCACCTGCCTAATAGTATACTTGTACACCATGTACCACCCTCCACCAGCCTGGTAGCACACTTGTACACCATGTACCACCCTCCACCTGCCTGGTAGCACACTTGTACACCATGTACCACCCTCCACCTGCCTGGTAGTACACTTGTACACCATGTACCACCCTCCACCTGCCTGGTAGCACACTTGTACACCATGTACCACCCTCCACCTGCCTGGTAGCACACTTGTACACCATGTACCACCCTCCACCTGTCTGGTAGTACACTTGTACACCATGTACCACCCTTCACCTGTCTGGTAGCACATTTGTACTATGTACCACCCTCCACCTGTCTGGTAGCACACTTGTACACCATGTTCCACCCTCCACCTCTGGGAGCAAAAACTTGGAGTAGTCACAGCTGGAGCCAGTCTGGGGAAGGTGTACACTCGCGCCCGCGCGCATACACGCGCACGCACACACAAGAGAGAGAGGTGGGTAGATTGCGTTTTCTTGGACTGTAAGAAGGCGTTTGACACAGTTCCACTCAAGAGATTAGTGCAAAAGCTGGAGGACCAGGCAGGGATAACAGGGAAGGCACTACAATGGATCAGGGAATACCTGTCAGGAAGACAACAACGAGTCATGGTACGTGGCGAGGTGTCAGAGTGGGCGCTTGTAACGAACGGGGTGCCAGAGAGGTCAGTCCTGGGACCGGTGCTGTTTCTGGTATTTGTGAACGACATGACGGAAGGAATAGACTCTGAAGTGTCCCTGTTTGCAGATGATGTGAAGTTGATGAGAAGAATTCAATCAGACGTGGATAAGGAAGAACTACAAAGAGATCTGGACAGGCTGCAGGCCTGGGCCAGAAACTGGCTCCTGGAGTTCAACCCCACCAAGTGCAAAGTCATGAAGATTGGGGAAGGGCAAAGAAGACCGCAGACGGAGTACAGTCTAGGGCGCCAGAGACTACAAACCTCACTCAAGGAAAAGGATCTTAGGGTGAGTATAACACCAGGCACATCTCCTGAGGCGCACATCAACCAAATAACTGCTGCAGCATATGGGAGCCTAGCAAACTTAACAATAGCATTCCGACATCTCAGTAAGGAATAGTTTAGGACCCTGTATAACGTGTATATCAGGAAATTAGAGAAAGTGCAAAGGTTTGCAACAAGACTCGTCCCGGAGCTAAGGGGCAGTCTTATGAGGAGAGGTTAAAGGAAATCGACCTGACAACACTGGAGGACAGGAAAGATAGGGGGGATATGATAAAGACATAAAATACTGAGAGAATTGACAAGGTGGACAGAGACAGGATGCTCCAGAGATGGGACACAGCAAAAAAGGGGTCACAATTGGAAGTTGAATTCTCAGACGAATCACAGGGATGTTTGGAAGTATTTCTTCAGTCACAGAGTTGTCAGGAAGTGGAATAGTCTGGGAAGTGATGTAGTGAAGGCAGGAACCATACATTGGTTTAGGAAGAGGTATGATGAAGCTCATGGAGCAAGAAGAGTGACCTACTAGCGACCAGTGAAGAGGCGGGGCCAGGAGCTGTGAATCGACCCCTGCAACAACAACTAGGTGAGTACAAACACACAAACACACACACACACACACACACACACACACACACACACACACACACACACACACACACACACACACACACACACACAGGAGAGAAGATGGGGAACTCACAAGTAACGATCAAGAGGTATGTGAGGAGCTTACCTTGAGGTTTAAGGAAGTATTCACAGTGGAGGAAGGAAGGCAGCTGGGTAGACAGGACGGGGTGCGTCACCAACAAGGGATGTATCAAGTGCTAGAGGGCATACACACAACTGAGGAGGAGGTGAAGCAGTTACTCAGTGACCTTGATACCTCAAAGGCGATGGGTCCGGACAATATCTCCCCGTGGGTTCTTCGGAAAGGAGCTGAGGTACTGAGTGTGTCACTTACCATAATATTCAACACATCCCTTGAAAATGGGCAGTTACCTGAGGTATGGAAGAAGGCCAATGTAGTCCCCATCTTTAAAAAAGGAGACAGAAAAGAGGCACTAAACTATAGACCGGTGTCACTTACATGTATAGTGTGCAAAGTCCTGGAGAAAATCATCAGGAAAAGAATGGTGGAGCACCTCGAGCTGAACAGGATAATAAACACCAGACAGCACGGATTCCGGGAAGGAAAATCTTGTGTAACAAACCTCCTAGAGTTCTATGATAAAGTAACAGAGGTAAGGCAAGATAGAGAAGGGTGGGTTGATTGCATTTTCCTGGACTGCAGGAAGGCCTTCGACATAGTTCCTCACATGAGATTAGTAAAGAAGTTGGAAGAACAAGCAGGTATAACAGGAAGAGCACTGGAATGGATCAGGGAATACCTCACAGGGAGGCAACAACGGGTCATGGTGCGTGATGAGGTATCACAGTGGGCGCCTGTGACGAGCGGCGTACTGCAGGGGTCAGTCCTAGGACCAGTGTTATTCTTGGTATATGTAAATGACATGACGGATGGGATAGACTCAGAAGGGTCTCTGTTCGCAGATGATGTGAAATTAATGAGGAAAATCACATCGGAGGAGGACCAAGCAGGACTTCAAACAGACCTGGACAAGCTTGACATCTGGTCTAGCAACTGGCTTCTCGAATTCAATCCCACCAAATGCAAAGTCATGAAGATCGGAGAAGGGCAAAGAAGGCCGCTGACAGAGTACAGGCTAGGCGGACAAAGGCTACAAACCTCGGCAAAGGAGAAAGACCTTTGGGGTGAGTATAACGCCAAGCACGTCTCCGGAGGCACACATCAACCAGATAACTGCGGCAGCATATGGGCGACTGGCAAACCTAAGATTAGCGTTCCGTTACCTTAACAAGGAATCGTTCAAGACACTGTACACCGTGTACGTCAGGCCCATACTAGAATATGCAGCACCAGTCTGGAACCCACACCTGGTCAAGCACGTAAAGAAACTAGAGAAAGTGCAAAGGTTTGCGACAAGGTTAGTTCCACAACTCAGGGGTCTGTCCTATGAAGAAAGGTTGAGAGAAATAGGACTAACAACACTTGAGGAAAGAAGGGTCAGAGGAGACATGATAACGACATACAAAATACTGCGGGGAATCGACAAGGTAGACAGTGACAGGATGTTCCAGAGAGGGAACACAGAAACAAGGGGACACAACTGGAAGCTGAAGACTCAGATGAGTCAAAGGGATGTTAGGAAGCATTTCTTCAGCCACAGAGTAGTCAGGAAGTGGAATAGTCTAGAGAAAGATATAGTGGAGGCGGGAACCATGCATAGTTTTAAGACAAGGTGTGATAAAGCTCATGGAGCAGGGAGAGCAGAGACCCAGTAGCGGACAGAGAAGAGGCGGGGCCAGGAGCTGAGTCTCGACCCCTGCAACCACAATTAGGTGAGTACAATTAGGTGAGTACACACACACACACACACGACACACACACACACACACACACACACGGGGCCAGGAGCTATGACTCGACCCCTGCAACCACAAATAGGTGAGTACACACACACACACACACACACAATACTTATATCAGTGTACAATACTTGCTCATGATCATACAGTATGTACAGGTGTGCGTGCACCACTAACACCTATGCAACATTTACAACTCAGAAACGCTGGTAATATCAACAGATATTTGTGTGCCAGCAAACACGGCGCTGAGACGACACAGTTCCAGTGTGAGGTTAAGAACTGTGTCTATCTGGAGGGTGTTCCAGGGGTCAGCGCCCCCGCGGCCCAGTCTAGTCCCGGTGGATCAGAGCCTGACCAACAAGGTTGTTACAGCTGGCCGCACGTAGTCCACGAACCACAGCCCGCTGATCGGGTACTGACTTTAGGTATCTGTCCAGCTGCCTCTTGAAGGCAGCCAGGGGTCTAGGTAAGGTTTGCCAGGAAACAGGACAAAGTGTTCCCTGACGCGGATCTCAGGTCATACGATGACCCCACCACTGGTGCTTATGGTCATCTGATCGAGGCCTTCAGCTGGCTTACCGGTCAACCCCTTTAAAAATTAAGGTTATAATCATAACTCTATTTTTTTTAGAGAGAAAGAGGAAAACAGTGAGGCAAGTAAGAATAGTGGGGACCCCAGGTGTTGATTGTTACCACCTCAACTCTCACTAACAGGGCTTCCCTAATTGGGGTAGGCGAAGGGATTTTCCGGGGAGGGGGAGGCTAGTGAGTTATTTAAATATGTTGTGTTTTTATTAGTGTCAAAATTGGTTTAATTTGTTTTTTTTTTATGTACAGACGAGCCAGGCCCATAGCCGGGCTCTGGAGTAGAAAGACTCTCGAAACTCATCAGAGGTATATTAAAGGTTGTTTTAGATATATGTATAGTTCATAAATATTAATACTAGTTGTTCAGTATAATTAGTGTGTTAGTGCTGTGCTGGCACAATAGTACGTCATGTTGTTAGCACTTTAAACTAGGATTAGTTAGACGTATGGGTTTAGAAATGGAAAATAATAAGTATGGATATATTGACTTAGGCTTTGATATTATGAATCTTAATAATAAGTCATGGCGTAACACTGGGTAATGATAATTAGAAAGGTGAATAGGAAAAATGTGCAGAAAAAAAAAATATATGACTGTATTTTATGTTAACAGTCGAAGTGCAAGAAATAAGATTAATGAATTACGTTTGGTAGCGAGTGCTGGCAACTTTGATGTCATTGCAATAACTGAAATATGGTATGATTTAAAGAGTGGGGATATGATTGCTGAGTGTCCATGTGGATAGATATAATGGGAAGGGGGAAGGAGTTGCATTATATGTACGAGAAAATATAAATTGTTACATAAAAACAGGTATAAAAATAGATGGATTAGTAACAGACTGTTTGGGTAGAGTTTCTAGAAGGTCAAGAAAAACTGATTCTAGGTGTAATATACCGACCTCCAGGCTTGTAATATACCGACCTCCAGGCTTGTAATATACCGACCTCCAGGCTTGTAATATACCGACCTCCAGGCTTGTAATATACCGACCTCCAGGCTTGTAATATACCGACCTCCAGGCTTGTAATATACCGACCTCCAGGCTTGTAATATACCGACCTCCAGGCTTGTAATATACCGACCTCCAGGCTTGTAATATACCGACCTCCAGGCTTGTAATATACCGACCTCCAGGCTTGTAATATTCCGACCTCCAGGCTTGTAATATACCGACCTCCAGGCTTGTAATATACCGACCTCCAGGCTTGTAATATACCGACCTCCAGGCTTGTAATATACCGACCTCCAGGCTTGTAATATACCGACCTCCAGGCTTGTAATATACCGACCTCCAGGCTTGTAATATACCGACCTCCAGGCTTGTAATATTCCGACCTCCAGGCTTGTAATATACCGACCTTCAGGCTTGTAATATACCGACCTCCAGGCTTGTAATATACCGACCTCCAGGCTTGTAATATACCGACCTCCAGGCTTGTAATATTTCGACCTCCAGGCTTGTAATATACCGACCTCCAGGCTTGTAATATACCGACCTCCAGGCTTGTAATATACCGACCTCAGGCTTGTAATATTCCGACCTCCAGTCTTGTAATATACCGACCTCCATGCTTGTAATATACCGACCTCCAGGCTTGTAATATTCCGACCTCCAGGCTTGTAATATACCGACCTCCAGGCTTGTAATATACCGACCTCCAGGCTTGTAATATACCGACCTCCAGGCTTGTAATATACCGACCTCCAGGCTTGTAATATACCGACCTCCAGGCTTGTAATATACCGACCTCCAGGCTTGGATCACGATAGAGGGAGACTTCTTTGGGACGAAATTGTTAGGGCTTCTAGGCACAATAACGTAGTGTTAGTAGGGGATTTTAACTTTAGTCAAATTGACTGGACTTCTTTGACCGGTAATCTGGAGTTCAGTGACTTTATGGAAGTAGTTCAGGACTGTTTTCTGAAGCAGTGTGTAACAGAGTCTACCAGGGGTAATAATTTGCTCGACTTAGTCTTGTCAAATAAGGAAACATTCGTAAATAATCTGGATATCACTGAAGATCTTGGCGCAAGTGATCACAAATCCATTACTTTTAGCATTAACTGGGAGTACCAGAATAGGGATAATAAGGTAAAAGTTCCCGATTTTCGTTCTGCCGATTATAATGGACTTAGGGAACACCTGTCTAATCTCGATTGGGGTAATCTAGCTAATGATTTTATTGACGATGATCATACTTACGATTACGAAGGAATCTGCGTTTATGATTTTTTCTTAATAATGTACAACGTTTTCAGAGTATATACATTCCCCAGAGAGAAATTAGGTCAAATAATAACGATCCTAAATGGGTTAACAGGAGGCTAAAACATCTACTAGGAGAGAAAAGAGGAATTTATAGGCGCATCAGAAGAGATGTTTACCTTATTGACCAATATGTTCAGTTTAAAAGATATGTAAAAAAGGGGATTAGAAAAGCTAAACGTGACTATGAAATTAGAGTTGCTAGTGAATCAAAGACTAATCCAAAAGGGTTCTCAAGTGTAGAGGACGAAGGTGAGGGAAAAAGTAGGACCTCTGAAAATTGGGAATGGACAGCTGACGGATAACGAACTGGAAATGTGTTCTCTATTTATTGATTATTTTTTGTCAGTCTTTACGCAAGAAGACGTAAATGAGATTCCAGAAATTAACAATTATTCAGTTCGACAAGTGCCTTTAACAAGCAGTAACTAACACAACAGGCCAAGTAACTAGTAATAATATTATTATCTCAGAGAAATTAAATTAAAATATTTAATATTTAACCTTCCTGTGGTATTTAACACTTCTGGTGCAATAAACATTCCCTTATATATTAAACATAATCATTATAATATATAAAATATATAGGAAAAGTATAGGTATAGGCTCAAAATTGGGTATCACCATCGTCATCGGTACATAACATAAACGAGGAACACTGCAGCAGGCCTACTGGTCCATACTTGGCAAGTCCTTAAAACCAAACCCACTAACAAAGCCTATTAACTCGTGCGCAAGACCCACAGCACATGGTATCGTTTCATCCCTATCATGTTGACGTGTGTCATAATGTGTTCAGTGTTGACGTGTGTCATAATGTGTTCAGTGTTGACGTGTGTCATAATGTGTTCAGTGTTGACGTGTGTCATAATGTGTTCAGTGTTGACGTGTGTCATAATGTGTTCAGTGTTGACGTGTGTCATAATGTGTTCAGTGTTGACGTGTGTCATAATGTGTGCAGTGTTGACGTGTGTCATAATGTGTGTAGTGTTGACGTGTGTCATAATGTGTGCAGTGTTGACGTGTGTCATAATGTGTTCAGTGTTGACGTGTGTCATAATGTGTTCAGTGTTGACGTGTGTCATAATGTGTTCAGTGTTGACGTGTGTCATAATGTGTTCAGTGTTGACGTGTGTCATAATGTGTGCAGTGTTGACGTGTGTCATAATGTGTTCAGTGTTGACGTGTGTCATAATGTGTGCAGTGTTGACGTGTGTCATAATGTGTGCAGTGTTGACGTGTGTCATAATGTGTTCAGTGTTGACGTGTGTCATAATGTGTGCAGTGTTGACGTGTGTCATAATGTGTTCAGTGTTGACGTGTGTCATAATGTGTTCAGTGTTGACGTGTGTCATAAGTGTGCAGTGTTGACGTGTGTCATAATGTGTGCAGTGTTGACGTGTGTCATAATGTGTTCAGTGTTGACGTGTGTCATAATGTGTCAGTGTTGACGTGTGTCATAATGTGTGCAGTGTTGACGTGTGTCATAATGTGTCAGTGTTGACGTGTGTCATAATGTGTGCAGTGTTGACGTGTGTCATAATGTGTTCAGTGTTGACGTGTGTCATAATGTGTTCAGTGTTGACGTGTGTCATAATGTGTCAGTGTTGACGTGTGTCATAATGTGTTCAGTGTTGACGTGTGTCATAATGTGTCAGTGTTGACGTGTGTCATAATGTGTCAGTGTTGACGTGTGTCATAATGTGTCAGTGTTGACGTGTGTCATAATGTGTTCAGTGTTGACGTGTGTCATAAGTGTGCAGTGTTGACGTGTGTCATAATGTGTACATGTTGACGTTGTCATAATGTGTTCAGTGTTGACATGTACATAATGTTCAGTTTGACGTTGTCATAATGTGTCAGTGTTACGTGTCATAATGTACTTAATGTTGACTTACATAATGTGTCAGTTTGACACTGTGTATTAACTGTATTGACAGTGTGTCATACATGTCATATAACACTGTTACTATAACAGTTACTATACAGTTCACTATAACACTGTTACTATAACAGTTATATAACACGTTACTATAACATGTACTATACATGTTACTCTTATAACACTGTAGTACTATAACACGTTACTATAACATGTTACTATAACACGTTACTATAACAGTTACATATACACTGTTACTATAACACTGTTACTATAACACTGTTCATAACACTTACTATAACACTGTTACTATAACACTGTTACTATAACATGTTACTATAACACGTTACTATAACACTGTTACTAACACTGTTACTATAACACTGTTATTATAACACTTAGAATAACACTGTTACTATAACAGTTACTATAACACTTACTATAACAGTTACTATAACACTTACTATAACACTTACTATAACAGTTACTATAACACTTACTATAACAGTTACTATAACACTGTTACTATAACACTGTTACTATAACATGTTACAATAACACTGTTACTATAACACTGTTACTATAACACTTACAATAACACTGTTACTATAACACTGTTACAATAGCACTATTACTATAACACTGTTGCAATAACACTGTTACTATAACACTGTTACTATAACACTGTTACATAAACACGTTACTATAACACTGTTACATAATACAACTGTTACTATAACACTGTTACAATAACACTGTTACTATAACACTGTTACTATAACACTGTTACTATAACACTGTTACTATAACACTGTTACTATAACACTGTTACTATAACACTGTTACTATAACACTGTTACTATAACACTGTTACTATAACATTGTTACTATAACACTGTTACAATAACACTGTTACTATAACACTGTTACAATAACACTGTTACTAATAACACTGTTACAATAACACTTACAATAACACTGTTACTGTAACACTGTTACTAACACTGTTACTGTAACACTGTTACTGTAACACTGTTACAATAACACTGTTACTATAACAGTTACAATAACACTGTTACTATAACACTGTTACTATAACACTGTTACTATAACACTGTTACAATAACACTTACTATAACACTGTTACATTAACACTGTTACTATAACACTGTTACAATAACACTGTTATAATAACACTTACTATAACACTGTTACATTAACACTGTTACTATAACACTGTTACAATAATATTGTTACAATAACACTGTTACTATAACACTGTTACTATAACACTGTTACTATAACACTGTTACAATAACACTGTTACAATAACACTGTTACAATAACACTGTTACAATAACAGTTACTATAACACTGTTACAATAACACTGTTACTATAACACTGTTAATATAACACTGTTACAATAACACTGTTACAATAACACTGTTACAATAACAGTTACTATAACACTGTTACAATAACACTGTTACAATAACAGTTACTATAACACTGTTACAATAACACTGTTACAAGGTCAATATTTTAGGCACATTGTCAGCTTTATGTGTATATTAAACTAATATTAGTATTAAAATAATGGTGTTGCAGTATTTTTTTTTATTAACACATCGGCCGTTTCTCACCAAGGCAGGGTGACCACCAAGGGAGGGTGACCACCAAGGCAGGGTGACCACCAAGGCAGGGTGACCACCAAGGCAGGGTGTCCCGAAAAAGAAAAACTTCCACCATCATTCACTCCATCACTGTCTTGCCAGAGGCGTGCTTTACACTACAGTTATAAAACTGCAACATTAACACCCCTCCTTCAGAGTGCAGACACTGTACTTCCCATCTCCAGGACTCAAGTCCGGCCTCCCGGTTTCCCTGAATCCTTCATAAATGTTACTTTGCTCAATAATAATAATTGCAGTAATAATTTATTATTATTATGTTAATATTATTAGAATGGTATGTTTCGAAGGCTGGTGGAGTAAATGGGTTGGGTGTGCAAAAGAAGGATTTTGAAAGTGAACATGGAAAAGAACAAGGTGATAAAAGTAAGAAAAAAGTCTAGGCATTGGTGATAGACCGGCCTCGGGGGCGCTGACCCCCGGAACACCCTCCAGGTATACTCCAGGAGGGAGGGATTATAAGAGGAGAGAGTATGGAAGTAGTGAATGTATTTACATATTTCCGAGTGAAGGTGTGAGCAGCCGAAAGTAGAGAGGATAAACCCGCACGGAGACAGCAACAAGGCATAAGAATTACCATATTTCGACCTCCAATTGGGGTCCTCTTCAGTGGAAGCATGCAGGTTCTTTTCATTTCGTGCGTTGCCTCAGGGATTTGTACTCTCCTCTTTTTTTTAGTAATTTTTATGAACAATTGATTTATATTTGATGGTAATGTGGGGTTGTCTGTATGTGTGACGTGCTGACAATGCCGGGACAAGATTGCTTCAGCTCTGGTGTACATGTGTTACTGAAGCGTCCATTGTGCTGGCTGAGGCAGTGTTACTGGCTCCTTATACTTCCACCAGCCACTTCTTCACAACACACACGCACACACGCACACACACACACGCACACACACACGCACACACACAGAGGAAGTATTTCTTCAGTCACAGAGTGGTCGGGAAGTTGAATAGTTTAGGAAGCGATGTAATGGAGGCAGGCTCAATACATAGCTTTAAGAAGAGGTATGACAAAGCTCATGGCGCAGGAAGAGTGACCCAGTAGCGGCCAGTGAAGAGGCGGGGCCAGGAGCTATGACTCGATCCCTGCAACCACAACTAAATGAGTACAACTAGGTGAGTACACACACACACACACACACACACACACACACACACAGGCCAGGAACTGTGACTCGACCCCTGCAACCACAACTAGGTGAGTACACACACACATATACGCATATACAACAGGCTTAGTGTCTAATCGACATGTGCCTAGGACAAAATGGTAAATAACACACACACACACACAGTGGGCGCTTTGTAACGAGCGGGGTGCCACAGGGATCAGTCCTAGGACCGGTGCTGTTTCTGATATTTGTGAACGACATGACGGAAGGAATAGACTCCGAAGTGTCCCTGTTTGCAGATGATGTGAAGTTGATGAGAAGAATTCAATCGGACGAGGACCAGGCAGAACTACAGAGGGATCTGGACAGGCTGCAAGCCTGGTCCAGCAACTGGCTCCTAGAATTCAACCCCTCCAAGTGCAAAGTCATGAAGATTGGGGAAGGGCAAAGAATACCACAGACAGAGTACAGTCTAGTGGGCCAGAGACTACAAACCTCATTCAAGAAAAAGGATCTTGGGGTGAGTATTACACCGGGCATATCTCCTGAGGCGCACATCAACCAAATAACTGCTGCAGCATACAGACGCCTGGCAAACTCAAGAACAGCATTCCGACATCTTAATAAGGAGTCATTCAGGACCCTGTACACTGTGTACATTAGGCCCATACTGGAGTATGCAGCGCCAGTTTGGAACCCTCACCTAGCCAAGCATGTAAGGAAACTAGAGAAAGTGCAAAGGTTTGCAACAAGACTAGTCCCGGAGCTAAGGGGTATGTCCTACGAGGAGAGGTTAAGGGAAATTGACCTGACGACAATGGAAGACAGGAGAGATAGAGGGGATATGATAACGACATATAAAATTCTGAGAGGAATTGACAAGGTGGACAGAGACAGAATGTTCCAGAGATGGGACACAGCAACAAGGGGTCACAGTTGGAAGTTGAAGACTCAGATGAACCACAGGGATGTTAGGAAGTATTTCTTCAGTCACAGAGTTGTCAGGAAGTGGAATAGTCTGGGAAGTGATGTAGTGGAGTCAGGATCCATACATAGCTTTAAGGAGAGGTATGATAAAGCTCATGGAGCGGGTAGAGTGATCGAGTAGCGGCTAGTGAAGAGGCGGGGCCAGGAACTGTGACTCGACCCTTGCAACCACAACTAGGTAAGTAGACACACACACACGCACGCACGATGTGAAACAAATGAGGATAATACAAGCTGAGAAGTATACGGTAAGCCTACAGGGGATCAGGAGAGGCTTCAAGCCTGGTGTGACAAATGACTCATGGAGTATTAACCCCAGCAGGTGCAAAGTTATGAAGATTGAGGAAGGACAAAGGAGACCGCAGACGGAGTACAGCCTAAGAGTTCAAAGGCTGCAAAACTCACTCAATGAAAAGGCTCTTGGGTTGAGCATCATACCGAGTACATCTCCTGAGGCGCACATCAACCAAATAACTGCTGCAGTATATGGGCGCCTAGCAAACCTAAGAATATCGTTTCGACATCTAAGAAGTCATTCACGACACTGTACACTGTGTACCTCAGACCCATAGTGGAGTATGCAGCACCAGTATGGAACCCACACCTGGTCAAACACGTGAAGAAATTAGAGAAAGTACAAAGGCTTGCAACAAAGACTAGTCCCGGAGCTAAGGAGTATGTCCTAAGGGAAGAGGTTAAGGGAACTCAACCTGACAACACTGGAAGACAGGAGGGACAGGGGGGAAACATGATAACATATAAAATACGAGAGGATTTGACAGGGTGGATAGGGACAGAATGTTTCAGAGATGTGACACAGTAACAAGGGGTCACAATTGGAAGTTGAAAACTCAGATGAGTCACAGGGATGTTAGGAAGTATTTCTTCAGCCATAGAGTTGTCAGGAATTGGAACAATCTAGAGAGTGATGTAGGGGAGGCAGGATCCATACATAGCTTTATTAATTAAGAGGTATGATAAAGCTCATGGAGCAGGGAGAGGGTGAACCTAGAAGCGACTAGTGAAGAGGCGGGGCCAGGAGCTATGAATCGACCCCTGCAACCACAGTTAGGTGAGTACACACACATACTACAATTCCAGAAAGCTCTTACATAATGTGTGATTTTTTTTAATAAACGCAGTTGTAAGAGTGCACCCAGCGTTGACGCCCCCGGGGAAAGTCTCACATGGTAGTTGATGTTCAGTTTTGGACGCTCTTTCAGTTGCTCTTGCAAAAAAACTGCACCATATAGAATATAAGAGAGGTTACTGTACTTACGACCCATGCACCAATGTCTTACAGTAAATGTTGCACACTTGTTGTTTTTATCAACATGTGAGGTGAACACTGCCAGTGTACACTGCCAGTAAACACTGTCAATGTACACTGTCAGTAAACACTGTCAGTGTACACTGCCACTGAATACAGCCAGTTAACTCTGCCAGTGAGTACTGTCAGTGAACACTGTCAGTGAACTCTGCTACTGAACACTGCTAATGTACACTGTCAGTGAACACTGCCACCGAGCACTGCCACCGAGCACTGCCACCGAGCACTGCCAGCAGAACACTGCAACATGTTAGAGAAAGACTTGAAGCAATCTCCGGGGAAATGTCCAGCAAGTGGCTACTGGAGTTCGACCCCAGTAAATGAAAAGTGTTAAAGGTGGGACCTGGAGGCAAAACCTCAGAGGAAGACATGTGTATAACAGGTGTGATACTCCAGAGAATAAGAAAGGTGAAAAAAAGAGCGACCTGAAATCCGTATTTCGTACGGTATGTGGCAAATAGCAACATCCTGATTGTCCACACTGTCCACCAGGGTTGCAAGGATGTTGATCCCTGCAACGTGGATTGATGAGTGGAAGGCACTCAGACAAAATAAACAGTGAGGGAATAGTTGATGAGGGAAGAGAATGGTGAGGTGAATAGGGAGGCTCACGAGAACAACAGTAGGCAAACAGGGAGGCTCACGGGAACAACAGTAGGCAAACAGAGGTAAACAGGACGAGGAGATGAACAGAGAGAAACAACGAGGAGATGAACAGAGGGAAACAGAACAAGATGAACAGAGGGAAACAGAACAAGGAGATTGACAGAGGGAAACAGAACGAGGAGATGAACAGAGGGAAACAGAACGAGGAGATAAACAGAAGGGAACAACGAGGAGATATACAGGGGAACAAAACGAGGAGATGAATGTAATTTCCAGTAAATATTTATCAAGTGTCTTTACATCCTAAGCGATTATCTTAACCATACAAGTAATTATTTTAAACAATTACCTTGCAATGTTAGTCATTATTTTAAACAGTTACCTTGCAATGTTAGTAATTATGTTAATTACCTTGCAATGTTAGTAATTATTTTAATCAATTACGTATTAAGTAATATTTTTGTCTCTCCCTTCCTAGGTAAGGATCAAGAGTGTTGCTGACTCTTATAAGGTGAGTGTGAAGTAAGCAGCGCCATGTCTGGAGGAAACGTTGATGGGGGTGAAGAAGAGTTGATGGGGAGTGAAGAAAAGTTGACGGGGGATGAAGAAAAGTTGATGGGGGTGAAGAAGAGTTGATGGGGAGTGAAGAAAAGTTGACGGGGGATGAAGAAAAGTTGATGGGGGTGAAGAAAAGTTGATGGGTGAAGAATTGATGGAGGTGAAGAAAAGTTAATGGGGTGAAGAAGAGTTGATGGGGATGAAGAAAAGTTAATGGGGGTGAAGAAAAATTGATGGGGGTGAAGAAAAGTTGATGGGGAATGAAGAAAAGTTGATGGGGGATTAAGAAAAGTTGATGGGGGTGAAAAAAAGTTGATGGGGGTGAAGAAAAGTTGATGAAAAGTTTATGGGGGTGAAGAAAAGTTGTTGGTGAAGTTCATGGTGGTGAAAAAAGTTGATGGGGGATGAAGAAAAGTCGATGAGAGTGAAGAAGAGTTGATTTGGGTGAAGAAAAGTTGATTGGGGTTGAGTGAAGACGGTAGAGGGTACCAGTACACGGGGCAGGATACGGTACACGAGGTAAGATAGGTAGTACACGGGGTGGGATCCTCGTGTACACGGGGTAGTATCCCCGTTACACCTGTGATATACCTCTGTTATTCCGGGTATTGGTTTCACATTTTTTTCTACCCTACCAAACCTGCCTTTGACCAAGTTTCCCTGTTGAGTGCCTGCTCAACCAGGCTGTTGTTATTAGCGGCCCGCTGTTTCTCTTCAAAATGTCTAAACTTGTTTCTGCAGTATTTCTGATATCTGTCTGTAGCAGGTTGAAGAGTTTTGAACCACGGATGTTGACACAGTGTTCTCCTATTTTGCCTATGGCTTCCTTGCTTTTCATGTCTCCCTACAGTAAGTTGTTATGGTAATGTGTAGGTTTGGGACTAGACGTTCGAGGTGTTTATATTATCAGATATCTCTTCTTCGCCCAACAAAATATATTCCAAACACCTTGAGAGGTTTTCAGTAGTTTAAATGCTTCATTGATTACGCGCACAGTAAATGATCTTTGCATATTCTCCAGCTGTGGTATCTCCCCTGCCTTGAACGGAGCTGTCAGCACACAACAATAGTCTTGGCGTGAGAGCACAAGTGATTTAAATAGTACCATAATTGGTGTTATTTCTCTTGTTTTAGAAAGTTCTCATTACCCACTCTGTCATTTTTTTCTGACCTTTGCTACATTTGCTTTATTGTGTTCCTTAACTGACATATTATCTGATATTATTGTTCCAAAGTCTTTTATCTGTTTATGTTCTGTGAGATGGTCTGCCTGCGTTCTGTATTCTATAATCATTTTAATTCTTTATTCTTCCTATATCTATGTAACTGAAATGTGACACCAATGAACATCATGTTTTTTCATTTGCTTATTGGAAGACTTTGTTGACATGTGATGGTAATTTTTCTGTATCATCTACTGAGGCGACTGTCATGCGTATTCTGGTATCGTCTGCAAAAAGCTGTGCCTAGTGTTCTTATCTACCTCTTCTACGAGGATCAGAAATAGTAAAGAGGCGAGAACCGAACCTTGGGATCAGAAATAGTAAAAGGGGCGAGGACCGAGCCTTGGGCTCAGAAATAGTAAAGAGGCGAGGACCGAGCCTTGGGATCAGAAATAGTAAAAAGGGTGAGGACCGAGCCTTGGGATCAGAAATAGTAAAAGGGCGAGGACCGAGCCTTGGGATCAGAAATAGTAAAAGGGGCGAGGACCGAGCCTTGGGATCAGAAATAGTAAAAAGGGCGAGGACCGAGCCTTGGTATCAGAAATAGTAAAAAGGGCGAGGACCGAGCCTTGGGATCAGTAATAGTAGAAGGGGCGAGGACCGAGCCTTGGGATCAGAAATAGTAAAAAGGGTGAGGACCGAGCCTTGGGATCAGTAATAGTAAAAGGGGCGAGGACCGAGCCTTGGGATCAGAAATAGTAAAAGGGGCGAGGACCGAGCCTTGGGATCAGAAATAGTAAAAGGGCGAGGACCGAGCCTTGGGATCAGAAATAGTAAATGGGGCGAGGACCGAGCCTTGGGATCAGAAATAGTAAAAAGGGGCGAGGACCGAGCCTTGGGATCAGAAATAGTAAAAGGGGCGAGGACCGAGCCTTGGGATCAGAAATAGTAAAGAGAGGACCGAACTTGGAGCACTGAACTTTTTACTGTACGGAGACTCAACATTGTTTTGTTTACTGCCACTCTTTGTCTTATATCTTATAAATTTGAATATCTATTTCCCTACCTTTCCTGTGTAAGATCACATAAACGCTCAGGATTTCTTGCAAAGCTTCAGTTTTTGCACACAAGTATTTAACAGTCGTGAGAGGCAAGGTGTTGGTGCTCTGAGTCAGTGTTGACTAAGGTTGTGTAGGTTACGCTTTTCCATAACAGTGCTAAGTGACGGAAGTGGTGGGGCGATACGACAAGATGTAGGACACCAGCACACGAGGTAGGACACCAGCACACGAGGTAGGACACCAGCACACGAGGTAGGATCCCAGTTCACGAGGTAGGACACTAGTGCACGAGATAGGATCCCCAGCACACGAGGTAGGATACTAGTACACGAGGTAGCATCCCCAGCACACGAGGTGGGGTACTAGTACACGAGGTAGGGTACCAGTACACGAGGTAGGGTACTAGTACACGAGGTAGGATCCACAGTACTCGAGGTAGGATCCCCAGCACAGGAGGTAGGATCCCCAGCACACGAGGTAAGATCCCCAGCACACAAGGTAGGATCCCCAGCACACGAGGTAGGACACCAGCACACGAGGTAGGACACCAGCACACGAGGTAGGACACCAGCACACGAGATAGGATCCCCAGCACACGAGGTAGGACACCAGCACACGAGGTAGGACACCAGCACACGAGGTAGGATCCCAGTTCACGAGGTAGGACACCAGTACACGAGATAGGATCCCCAGCACACGAGGTAGGATACTAGTACACGAGGTAGCATCCCCAGCACACGAGATGGGGTACTAGTACACGAGGTAGGGTACCAGTACACGAGGTAGGGTACTAGTACACGAGGTAGGATCCCCAGTACACGAGGTAGGATCCCCAGCACAGGAGGTAGGATCCCCAGCACACGAGGTAGGATCCCCAGCACACGAGGTAGGATCCCCAGCACAGGAGGTAGGATCCCCAGCACACGAGGTAGGATCCCCAGCACACGAGGTAAGATCCCCAGCACACAAGGTAGGATCCCCAGCACACGAGGTAGGGTACTAGTACACGACTAGAACTTTTCCTCCACTCCCAAGATACCATAAAAGGGGGTAGTGGTATGAGGGAAGCATAAGTCAGCAGCGTGTAGACCCAAGCAATGACTCTTAGCTAGGAGAGCTTTAGATCAGGTGGTTGACCGGTTGTTTAGCTGTGTAAGTGGGTGTTGGTATGGTTGATGGATTGTTATGTTCTTTGAGTGGGTGTTGGTGTGGTTGATGGATTGTTTAGGTGTTTGAACTGTTGTTGGCCTGGTTGTTAGGTTGTTTGAGTAGGTGTTGATGTATGTTTGGTTGGTAATCCGCTGTTGTGTGCTTGGTGAGTTTGATGGTTGACACATCACAGGACTGTGTGCACTGACATCAGTCTGGTTGTTGCTACCTGACACATCACAGGACTGTGTGTACTGACATCAGTCTGGTTGCTGCTACCTGACACATCACAGGACTGTGTGCACTGACATCAGTCTGGTTGCTGCTACCTGACACATCACAGGACTGTGTGTACTGACATCAGTCTGGTTGCTGCTACCTGACACATCACAGGACTGTGTGCACTGACATCAGTCTGGTTGCTGCTACCTGACACATCACAGGACTGTGTGTACTGACATCAGTCTGGTTGCTGCTACCTGACACATCACAGGACTGTATGTACTGACATCAGTCTGGTTGTTGCTACCTGACACATCACAGGACTGTGTGTACTGACATCAGTCTGGTTGCTGCTACCTGACACATCACAGGACTGTGTGTACTGACATCAGTCTGGTTGCTGCTACCTGACACATCACAGGACTGTATGTACTGACATCAGTCTGGTTGTTGCTACCTGACACATCACAGGACTGTGTGTACTGACATCAGTCTGGTTGCTGCTACCTGACACATCACATGACTGTGTGTACTGACATCAGTCTGGTTGCTGCTACCTGACACATCACAGGACTGTATGTACTGACATCAGTCTGGTTGTTGCTACCTGACACATCACAGGACTGTGTGTACTGACATCAGTCTGGTTGCTGCTACCTGACACATCACAGGACTGTGTGTACTGACATCAGTCTGGTTGCTGCTACCTGACACATCACAGGACTGTATGTACTGACATCAGTCTGGTTGTTGCTACCTGACACATCACAGGACTGTGTGTACTGACATTAGTCTGGTTGCTGCTACCTGACACATCACAGGACTGTGTGTACTGACATCAGTCTGGTTGCTGCTACCTGACACATCACAGGACTGTGTGTACTGACATCAGTCTGGTTGCTGCTACCTGACACATCACAGGACTGTGTGTACTGACATCAGTCTGGTTGCTGCTACCTGACACATCACAGGACTGTATGTACTGACATCAGTCTGGTTGTTGCTACCTGACACATCACAGGACTGTGTGTACTGACATAGTCTGGTTGCTGCTACCTGACACATCACAGGACTGTGTGTACTGACATCAGTCTGGTTGCTGCTACCTGACACATCACAGGACTGTGTGTACTGACATCAGTCTGGTTGCTGCTACCTGACACATCACAGGACTGTGTGTACTGACATCAGTCTGGTTGCTGCTACCTGACACATCACAGGACTGTGTGTACTGACATCAGTCTGGTTGCTGCTACCTGACACATCACAGGACTGTGTGTACTGACATCAGTCTGGTTGCTGCTACCTGACACATCACAGGACTGTGTGTACTGACATCAGTCTGGTTGCTGCTACCTGACACACACTGTGTCAGAGGTTCCAATGAAAACGAATCAGCGAATATTTTTTTTCGTTTTTTTTTTGGGGTGCCGATGTTGTTTGTGTCGCTTCTTCTTTCCCTGGAAGGACCTCAGTCTCGTCCAACTTGGTTCTGGTGTGTCGACGACAGGTTGCAGTTACTGCAGATCTGAGACGATGTAGTTTGCGCTGCAAGTCGTGCAAAACTATAACACTTTGTAACAAAATTTCACTTTTGTGGTGTTCCTGGGAAATAAACATCATTTCCCAGTTCTTTATAACTAAACAAAATATAAAAAAACAATTTTGATCCCAGAACTTTGCTTTTGTGGTCAGGACACTTCTGGAACACTTTCAAGAAACACTGATGTAAAACTATTATGTTCTGGGGTTTTGCTTGGCAAATATAAAAACTGGAACTCACAAACCAGCATTCAGTTCAGCTCTGGCTGCCTGAGAAGACACATCAGAAGAAGTGAAATGGCATCAAGAGGCTGCAATCATAATGCATCAAGAGGCTGCAATCATTCTCCAGATGCATTCTGCTACATATGTGGTCAATTCATTAAGACAAGAGCAAAGAAGTTCTCTGTAACAGCATCTAAAATATGTGTGAAGCTTACAAATCATATTTTGGCATGCCAGTTGAGGACCAAGACAAGACCTGGGCGCCTCATGTTGCTTGTGACCATTGTAAGAAAACATTGGAAGGTAAGAAAGTCATTAGTTATATGAAGGGTAAAATCTTGAATTTTTTAAATGAAATGTATGTAACAGAAACTAATTCTTTTGTTATTTTACAGGATGGAATAGAGGAGAAAAAGAACCATGAAGTTTGTTGTTCCTAGAATATGGCGTCAACCCACTGATCACTCCACCAACTGCTACTTCAGCCTGGTGAACCCACTGATCACTCCACCAACTGCTACTTCAGCCTGGTGAACCCACTGATCACTCAACCAACTGCTACTTCAGCCTGGTGAACCCACTGATCACTCAACCAACTGCTACTTCAGCCTGGTGAACCCACTGATCACTCCACCAACTGCTACTTCAGCCTGGTGAACCCACTGATCACTCCATTAACTGCTACTTCAGCCTGGTGAACCCACTGATCACTCCACCAACTGCTACTTCTGCCTGGTGAACCCACTGATCACTCCACCAACTGCTACTTCTGCCTGGTGAACCCACTGATCACTCCACCAACTGCTACTTCTGCCTGGTGAACCCACTGATCACTCCACCAACTGCTACTTCTGCCTGGTGAACCCACTGATCACTCTACCAACTGCTACTTCAGCCTGGTGAACCCACTGATCACTCAACCAACTGCTACTTCAGCCTGGTGAACCCACTGATCACTCCACCAACTGCTACTTCAGCCTGGTGAACCCACTGATCACTCCATTACTGCTACTTCAGCCTGGTGAACCCACTGATCACTCCACCAACTGCTACTTCTGCCTGGTGAACCCACTGATCACTCCACCAACTGCTACTTCTGCCTGGTGAACCCACTGATCACTCCACCAACTGCTACTTCTGCCTGGTGAACCCACTGATCACTCCACCAACTGCTACTTCTGCCTGGTGAACCCACTGATCACTCCACCAACTACTACTTCTGCCTGGTGGATCCTTCCAAACACCGAACTGGAAAAAATGCACCTGCTATTTCTTATCCAGACCTTCCTTCTTCTATTGCACCAGTACCACAGTGCTGATCTTCCTGTACCTACACCTCCAGAAAGAAGTCAACCGTCAGAAGAAGAAAGCAGCAAATCAGAAAATGAAGATCACAGTGAACAAGACTATGATGTCACAGATGCAGCTGTTGGGAGGAATCCTTACTACCCAAACCACACAGACCTCAATGACCTTATCAGAGATCTTGGTTTGACAAAGTCAAATGCTGAGCTTTTGATTTCAAGGCTCAAGGAGTGGGACTTGGTGGATGAAAGTGTGCAAGTGACAAGCCAAAGAAAACGTCACCAACATTTCTCAAGCTTCTTCACTAATGAAGACAGGTTGTGCTACTGTAATGATGTATCAGGCCTGTTTGATGCAATTGGAATTGCATGCAATCCAGATGAGTGGAGACTCTTCATTGACAGCTCCTCCAGAAGCCTAAAAGCTGTACTTCTGCACAATGGGAACAAGTATCCATCTCTTCCTTGGTTCATTCAGTGCATCAGCGAATACAGCAGTGTCAAACTTCTACTTAAAGCTTTGAACTATGATAAGTATGGCTGGGAGGTTATTGGAGACATCAAAATGGTGGCATTTTTTATGGGACTCCAAGGAGGTTTTACCAAGTTTCCCTGTTATCTCTGTCATTGGGATAGTAGAGACAGAGCAGCACATTACCAGTTGAAGCACTGGACTCAAAGGACTGAGTTCTCAGTGGGAAGACATAATATCAAACATAAACCATTGGTGGATCCTCAAAAGGTTCTGTTCCCTCCATTACACATCAAACTAGGGCTAATGAAACAGTTTGTTACAGCTCTTGACAAAGAGTCTGCAGCCTTCAAGTATCTTCAAGACTTCTTTCCCAAGCTATCAGAGGCGAAGGTGAAGGCTGGCATCTTCACTGGACCACAAGTCAGGAAAATCATGGATTGCTCAGAATTTCCAAAGAAGCTCACAGAGAATGAATGGGAAGCCTGGGAGAGTTTTGTTGCTGTAGCACAGGGCTTTCTGGGCAACAACAAGGCTGACAATTATGTGGAACTTGTTGAGACCTTGGTAAAAAGCTATGGTCAGATGGGCTGTAGGATGTCCCTTAAGGTCCATGTCCTTGATGCTCATCTTGACAATTTCAAGGAGAATATGGGAGCATACTCAGAGGAGCAAGGACAGTGCTTCCAATAAGATATAATGGACTTTGAACATAGATATCAGGGATCTTATAATGAAAACATGATGGGAGACAACATTTGGGGGCTTAAACGAGAAAGTGATTTGTTGCTGCTCGCAAATCTAGAAAAACTGCTCGTTTTTAACTTTGTAAATATGTTTCAGAAAGTTTTAAATAAAATTTGTGTGAATTTTATTTTATGTAAATTTTATTTATTTTATATGTTTTTGTTTTACATCAAAAACTAGCAAAAAATATTTAAATTTAGATTTTTTTTTGTCAGAAATTCATCGTGTAAGCCACAAAAGCAAAGTTTAAATGAATAATGTGTCGTGGGTGATCTTTCGTAGATTGGGTATAATAATACAGACGAGTTTGTTTGGTAACTTGATGTATTGGAGAAAGATGTATGGGAGTCCAGGAGAGCCTAACGCCTGATCTACTCTGTAACTGGATGGTAACTGACGCTGCCCGGAGCAGGGCTCGGCATTCAAAAGGGATGACCTTTGACATGGGCTAACAGTTGATTACGTGAACAGTGTATGACACAGGCGTGGTCACTGAAATACTGACCCGTACTAATTTCTATAACCGTATACTTATTGCCATTAATATGTTCGACTACTCGGTAAGAACCAACAAACTTTTGGTCGAGTTTTGCCATTCCCGAAGTTTTATTAAAGTTAGTCAGCATAACTCTCGAACCTACTTTAAATTTGGTCGGTTTGGCTCGAGTGTGTTAGTTTTGTAAATTCTGCTGTTGACTTATGAAGTGTTTCACGGATTCGTCTGAAAACACTCTGAGCTTGACTGGTATGAGTTGCAATGAAATCATCAGGATTGTAAGTTGGTTTCGGATTAGAATATAACAACTCATAAGGCAAACGCTTATCAACACCGTACAGTGCATATTGTGGGGTATCACCTATAGAAGCATTTTAAGCAGAATTTATTGCACACTGTACATCAGGTATAACTTCATCCCAGGTTGCATTATTGGGATTGATAGTGGCTCTCAAGACGTCAAGTACTTTCTTATTAGTTCTTTCCGCTAAATCGTTACTAGCAGGATGGTGAGGTACAACGGTTGATTTAGTAATCTTGTACAAAGTTTTCAAGGATCTCATTACAAAATTCACCTCCATTATCTGTTATGAGGGACTTAGGAGTGCTTTCTTACTGAAGGAAAGAACAGGCTCGGTGGAGTGGATTGGACTCTCCCGGGAAAAAATATTTAAATTTAGAATTTTTTGTCAGAAATTCATCGTGTAAGGCACAAAAGCAAAATTTAAATGAATAATGGGCATTTTCTATTGTTTTGCAATAAAAGGAGTTGGAAAATAACACTTGCCAGGAACAAAAATTGTGTTACTAGTGTCATCAGCAAGGCGGTGAGGGCAGGACACTACGAGCATGGATCTACCTCGATAACTACTACGACTTGGTAATATCAGAGAGATTAAGAGCGGGAGTGCGAGAAGCAGACACTGAGTCAGAGAGGCAAGCAGGTGACACGCAGACAAACAACAATGAACACTTCAGCAGATGTCGGGCTGAGAAAGGAGTAGAAAGTTAGACAGTAAAGAGCAGTCAGACACAAGGCAGCAGACAGGCAGACAATAAAGAGAGAGCAGATGAAAAAAAAAACATTGTGTGTGTGTGGGAAGGGAATAAAACAATCACCTGGTGTGGGTAGCAGGCAGGAGCCGCTGCTCCCACCACCTTTTCTGTCAAGTTTCCTTTCCCATGATGTTGTCTCTCTGTATTTGGCTGTGTCGCGAAGGTCAGCTGGTGCTGGGATGCTGCTAGTTGGTGCTGGTTGCTGATTGTTCGTGCTAGTTGGTGCTGGTTGCTGATTGTTCGTGCTAGTTGGTGCTGGTGGCTGATTGTTCGTGCTAGTTGGTGCTGGTGGCTGATTGTTCGTGCTAGTTGGTGCTGGTGGCTGATTGTTGGTGCTTGTTTATGCTGGTTACTGCTTGTTTATCCGGGTTTATTAATAGCTTGTTGGTGGTGGTTTGTTGATTGTTGGTGGTGGTTTGTTGATTGTTGGTGGTGGTTTGTTGATTGTTGGTGGTGGTTTGTTGATTGTTGGTGGTGGTTTGTTGCTTGTTAGTGGTGGTTTGTTGATTGTTGGTGGTGGTTTGTTGATTGTTGGTGGTGGTTTGTTGATTGTTGGTGGTGGTTTGTTGCTTGTTGGTGGTGATTTGTTGCTTGGTGGTATTGGTTTGTTGCTTGTTGGTGATGGTTTATTGCTTGTTGGTTCTGGTTAGTATAGGTTACCTTTAGTAATTTCCTGGGGTTACTACCCCTGCGGCCTGGTCTCAGACCAGGCCTCCTGGTTGCTTGTTTGATCTTTCAGACTCTCGGTGATCGCCGCCCGCAGTCCATCATATGCACCACAACCCGGCTGATCGGTAATCAATTTCATGAAGTTCTCGAGTTTCCTCTTGAGGACAGCCAAGGGTTGTGAAGAGACTGTGTCGAGTCTTGGTCCCTTTACACCAGTTGAGTTCTTTCTCAGTAGTATACTCATTGCAACAGTCCTCTTGCTTTTTCAGAGTTAGTGCACATTACTTCTGCATTGTTTGTCTTCCAGTGTATCCAAGACCATGTTGTAATGGCACAGCAAGACCATGTTGTAATGGCACAGCAAGACCATGTTGTAATGGCACAACAATTCCGAGAGGCAGGATTGACTTGTAAACTATGCTTCTTTGGATTGTTCAATTAATGCATCTCCAAGTCTTGCTTCTTTAAACCATTTCAGTGATCTTCATAATGTGGGATGTCAGGGCTATTGACCTATAGTTTTTTGCAATTGTTTTGTTGCCATCTTTGTGGAGTGGAGCTATATCTGTTGTTTTTAGTGACTGTGGGATGACTCCAGTGTCCTGACTCCTTCTCCATAATATATTAAAGGTATGACGTAATGTTTTCACTTCCAATTTTTGATGAATGTGGAGTTTCAGGAGTCAAGGCTTGAGGCAGAGTGCATGGGCATGCAACCAATCGCTTCTTCGAAGTCCAGTGAGGTTAGGGTTATATAAGAGATTACAGAGAACTGTAGGATGTTGCGTCTCGTTCATAAAAACTCATTTAGATAGAAAATAGTTAAGTTGATTAATGGCTCACTGAACACTGAGTCGTATTGTTACTTAAGAATTTCATTCATCTCTTTGTTGTGGTCGGTGTATGTTTCAACTCTTTTGACTAAAGACCCGATACTAAATGTTGTGGCGCTGAATTTTGCATTTAAGAAGAAATATTTTGTATTTCTGTCAGTTTCACTTATAACTTGTGCGCCTTCGGTCTCTCTTAAATTAATTATCTATGATGTATTCAGTTTGAGCTCACCGTTCACCATTTCTGCAACCAGTGCTTCTTCTTGATTGTCGGAAAATTTGCTGCCTTTGAGATTTTGTGCAATCCATCGGTGCTTCACCCACGCTGGGCGCGCCTCTCCCTTTCCTACCTGCGCCTTCTCTCTCGTAATGATGCTGTGTCTTGTGTATAACTTTTAGTGTCATTCTCCCGGAACACGAGGCAGGTCCTCGTTTATTATATTTTCTTCCCAGCAAATTTGAAAGTCACGATTTATTTGATCCCAGTTATTATTATTGATAAAATGATGTGTTGAACATACTCTCATGATTGAGTGTATTTTGCTGACTAGATCCAGTAAGTATGCTGGTCTGGTGTGTATCAGGTAGTGGATGGTGTTTGTTTGTGTGAGTCGGTGCTTGTTACTTAAAGTTTAACTGAAGTCGATTTCGGCGGTCACCGCCCCCATGCCCCAGGCCTCCCGATTGATAAACTAGTCAACCAGGCTCTTACTAATAGACGCGCACACTGCACCGTAGGCATCACAGCCTCGCTGACCAGGAACACTCCCGCAAAACTTATCAAGTTCCATCTTGAAGACAGCCAGGGGTCTGTTGGTTATTCTCTTGTCTGTGATGCCAACCTGGCGTCCCTGGCCCCAAGCCCGGATACCAGGTTGGAAACCTGGCAGTGTGTAGGAAGGAACAGCAGTATGCAGGAAGGAACAGCAGTGTACAGGAAGGAACAGCAGTATGCAGGAGGAACAGCAGTGTGCAGGAATGAACAGTAGTGTGCAGGAATGAACAGTAGTGTGCTGGAAGGAACAGCAGTGTGCTGGAAGGAACAGCGGTGTGCAGGAAGGAACAGGAGTGTGCAGAAAGGAACAGCAGTGTGCTGGAAGGAACAGCAGTGTGCAGGAAGGAACAGCAATGTGCAGGAAGGAACAGCAGTGTGCAGGAAGGAACAGCAGTGTGCAGAAAGGAACAGCAGTGTGCAAGAAGTAACAGCAGTGTGCAGGAAGAAACAGCAGTGTGCAGGAAGGAACAACAGTGTGCAGGAAGGAACAGCGGTGTGCAGGAAGGAACAACAGTGTGCAGGAAGGAACAACAGTGTGCAGGAAGGAACAACAGTGTGCAGGAAGGAACAACAGTGTGCAGGAAGGAACAGCGGTGTGCTGGAAGGAACAACAGTGTGCAGGAAGGAACAGCAGTGTGCAGGAAGGAACAACAGTGTGCAGGAAGGAACAACAGTGTGCAGGAAGGAACAACAGTGTGCAAGAAGGAACAGCAGTGTGATGGAAGGAACAACAGTGTGCAGAAAGGAACAACAGTGTGCAGGAAGGAACAGCGGTGTGCTGGAAGGAACAACAGTGTGCAGGAAGGAACAGAAGTGTGCAGGAAGGAACAACAGTGTGCAGGAAGGAACAACAGTGTGCAGAAAGGAACAACAGTGTGCAGGAAGGAACAGCGGTGTACTGGAAGGAACAACAGTGTGCAGGAAGGAACAGCAGTGTGCAGGAAGGAACAACAGTGTGCAGGAAGGAACAACAGTGTGCAGGAAGGAACAACAGTGTGCAGGAAGGAACAACAGTGTGCAGGAAGGAACAACAGTGTGCAGGAAGGAACAGCAGTGTGCAGGAAGGAACAGCGGTGTGCTGGAAGGAACAACAGTGTGCAGGAAGGAACAACAGTGTGCAGGAAGGAACAACAGTGTGCAGGAAGGAACAACAGTGTGCAGGAAGGAACATCAGTGTGCAGGAAGGAACAACAGTGTACAGGAAGGAACAACAGTGTGCAGGAAGGAACAACAGTGTGCAGGAAGGAACAGCAGTGTGCAGGAAGGAACAACAGTGTGCAGGAAGGAACAACAGTGTGCAGGAAGGAACAACAGTGTGCAGGAAGGAACAACAGTGTGCAGGAAGGAACAACAGTGTGCAGGAAGGAACAGTACCTCAAACATTTCATGTTATTAGGAGTGAGAAAAATCCTGTCATATCACCATGTTACGTTCCTGACTGGGGTCACGTCATGTCACTGTTGGCAAGGGTCACATTACATGACATTGCTGGCAAGGGTCACATTACATGACATTGCTGGCAGGGGTCACACGTCACACTGCTGGCAGGGGCCACACGGCTCATTGCTGGCAGGGGTCACATCATGTCACTGCTGGCAGGGGTCACATCATGTCACACTGCTGGCAGGGGTCACATCATGTCACACTGCTGGCAGGGGTCACATCTGGTTGTGGACCGGGCTGCGGAGGCGTTGATCCCCGGAAATACCCTCCAGTTAGGTAGGTTTCACACTTCTGGCAGGAGTCACATCAGGTGTCACACTGCTGGCAGGGGTCACATCAGGTGTCACTGCTGGCAAGGGTCATATCAGGTGTCACACTGCTGGCAGGGGTCACATTAGGTGTCACACTGCTGGCAAGGGTCACATCAGGTGTCACACTGCTGGCAAGGGTCACATCAGGTGTCACACTGCTGGCAAGGGTCACATTAGGTGTCACACTGCTGGCAAGGATCACATCAGGTGTCACACTGCTGGCAAGGATCAGATCAGGTGTCACACTGCTGGCAGGGGTCACATCAGGTTTCACACTGCTGGCAGGGGTCACATCAGGTGTCACACTGCTGGCAGGGATCACATCAGGTGTCACACTGCTGGCAAGGGTCACATCAGGTGTCACACTGCTGGCAAGGATCACATCAGGTGTCACACTGCTGGCAAGGATCACATCATGTGTCACACTGCTGGCAAGGGTCACATCAGGTGTCACACTGCTGGCAAGGATCACATCAGGTGTCACACTGCTGACAAGGGTCACATCAGGTGTCACACTGCTGGCAAGGGTCACATCAAGTGTCACACTGCTGGCAAGGATCACATCAGGTGTCACACTGCTGGCAAGGATCACATCAGGTGTCACACTGCTGGCAAGGGTCACATCAGGTGTCACACTGCTGGCAAGGGTCACATTAGGTGTCACACTGCTGGCAAGGATCACATCAGGTGTCACACTGCTGGCAAGGGTCACATCAGGTGTCACACTGCTGGCAGGGGTCACATTAGGTGTCACACTGCTGGCAGGGGTCACATTAGGTGTCACACTGCTGGCAAGGATCACATCAGGTGTCACACTGCTGGCAGGGGTCACATTAGGTGTCACACTGCTGGCAGGGGTCACATTAGGTGTCACACTGCTGGCAAGGGTCACATCAGGTGTCACACTGCTGGCAGGGGTCACATTAGGTGTCACACTGCTGGCAGGGATCACATCAGGTGTCACACTGCTGGCAAGGGTCACATTAGGTGTCACACTGCTGGCAAGGGTCACATCAGGTGTCACACTGCTGGCAGGGGTCACATTAGGTGTCACACTGCTGGCAGGGGTCACATTAGGTGTCACACTGCTGGCAGGGGTCACATGCTCTCTGCCATGACTTACGGTGACTCAGCCGCCCGCCCTTGCTAGGTGGAGGGGGGAGAGGGGAGGGGGTATACTCTCAAGAAGGGGAGGTGTTCCGCATCTCCTTACTCGTAGCGGGTTTAGGAGGGGCGAGGGGAGGGGGGTGTTAGGCAGGTGAGAGGTGGGGTCGAAGAGGGGGTAGGAGGACGGAGGTGGGGCATGGTGAGGTGGGGCAGGAGGTGGGGTCAGTCATGAACCTGGAACCTGGTCAACCCACCACACCAACCCACACTGGCCAGGCCGGCGAGCATGACCTTCCTCGTGACCTCTTGACCTCTCCTTCCCTCACTTCCAACCTCTCACCCCCTCCCTCCTTCCCCGTCTGCCCACTCGGTCCCTCTCAGACCTTCCCTCTCTTTTGCCCTCTGAATTTCTCTTTCCCTCTCCCTCCTTTCTGTCCTCTTAGCCCCTCCCTTCCCCCTCCTTCCTTACAACCCCCTCCCACCCCCGCCCTCCCCCTCCCCCTTCCACCACCAAGGGCCAACACGATAAATATAAATATATATAAAATAACAGAACAAAATTAAATATTTTAACATATTTCTATAGAATGTTTGTATTTTAACACGTGTTTGCATAGAATGTTTGTGTTTTAACACGTGTTTGTATAGAATGTTTGTGTTTTAACACGTGTTTGTATAGAATGTTTGTGTTTTAACACGCGTTTGTATAGAATGTTTGTTTTAACACGTGTTTGTATAGAATGTTTGTGTTTTAACACGTGTTTGTATAGAATGTTTGTGTTTTAATATGCGTTTGTATAGATTTTTTGTGTTCTAACACGTGTTTATATAAAACGTTTGTTTTAACGTGTATGCGTAGTGTTTTTGTTTTAAAACGTGTTACACAAATATGTTCAAACACAAGCACTACAGTGTTTTAACACGTTTGTATAATGTTTGTTTCAATCCATGTTTGAAAGTGTTTGTGTAGTGTTTGTTTCAACACATGTATGTGGTGTTTGTTGAACATGACCTTGTTATCGTGGTGTTTGTTGAACATGACCTTGTTATTGTAGTGTTTGTGAACATGACCTTGTTATCGTTGTGTTTGTTGAACATGACCTTGTTATTGTGGTGTTGAACATGACCTTGTTATCGTGGTGTTTGTTGAACATGACCTTGTTATTGTGGTGTTTGTTGAACATGACCTTGTTATTGTGGTTTCTGTTGAACATGACCTTGTTATTGTGGTGTCTGTTGAAGATGACCTTGTTATTGTGGTGTCTGTTGAACATGACCTTGTTATTGTGGTGTCTGTTGAACATGACCTTGTTATTGTGGTGTCTGTTGAACATGACCTTGTTATTGTGGTGTCTGTTGAACATGACCTTGTTATTGTGGTGTCTGTTGAACATGACCTTGTTTTTGTGGTGTTTGTTAAACATGACCTTGTTATTGTGGTGTTTGTTGAAGATGACCTTGTTATTGTGGTGTTTGTTGAAGATGACCTTGTTATTGTGGTTGTTGAACATGACCTTGTTATTGTGGTGTTTGTTGAAGATGACCTTGTTATTGTGGTGTTTGTTAAACATGACCTTGTTATTGTGGTGTTTGTTAAACATGACCTTTTTATTGTGGTGTTTGTTAAACATGACCTTTTTATTGTGGTGTTTGTTAAACATGACCTTTTTATTGTGGTTTCTGTTGAACATGACCTTGTTATTGTGGTGTTTGTTAAACATGACCTTTTTATTGTGGTGTTTGTTAAACATGACCTTGTTATTGTGGTTTCTGTTGAACATGACCTTGTTATTGTGGTGTTTGTTAAACATGACCTTGTTATTGTGGTTTCTGTTGAACATGACCTTGTTATTGTGGTGTTTGTTAAACATGACCTTTTTATTGTGGTGTTTGGTAAACATGACCTTTTTATTGTGGTGTTTGTTAAACATGACCTTTTTATTGTGGTTTCTGTTGAACATGACCTTGTTATTGTGGTGTTTGTTGAAGATGACCTTGTTATTGTGGTGTTTGTTAAACATGACCTTTTTATTGTTGTGTTTGTTGAAGATGACCTTGTTATTGTGGTTTCTGTTGAACATGACCTTGTTATTGTGGTGTCTGTTGAAGATGACCTTGTTATTGTGGTGTCTGTTGAAGATGACCTTGTTATTGTGGTGTTTGTTGAACATGACCTTGTTATTGTGGTTTCTGTTGAACATGACCTTGTTATCGTGGTGTTTGTTGAACATGACCTTGTTATTGTGGTTTCTGTTGAACATGACCTTGTTATCGTGGTGTTTGTTGAACATGACCTTGTTATTGTGGTGTTTGTTGAACATGACCTTGTTATTGTGGTTTCTGTTGAACATGACATTGTTATTGTTGTGTTTGTTGAACATGACCTTGTTATTGTGGTGTTTGTTGAAGATGACCTTGTTATTGTGGTGTTTGTTGAAGATGACCTTGTTATTGTGGTGTTTGTTGAAGATGACCTTGTTATTGTGGTGTTTGTTGAAGATGACCTTGTTATTGTGGTGTTTGTTGAACATGACCTTGTTATTGTGGTGTTTGTTGAACATGACCTTGTTATTGTGGTGTTTGTTAAACATGACCTTGTTATTGTGGTGTTGAACATGACCTTGTTATTGTGGTGTTTGTTGAAGATGACCTTGTTATTGTGGTTTCTGTTGAAGATGACCTTGTTATTGTGGTGTTGAACATGACCTTGTTATTGTGTTGTTTGTTGAACATGACCTTGTTTTTGTAGTGTTTGTTGAACATGACCTTGTTATCGTGGAGTTTGTTGAACATGACCTTGTTATTGTGGTGTCTGTTGAACATGACCTTGTTATTGTGGTGTCTGTTGAACATGACCTTGTTATTGTGGTGTCTGTTGAACATGACCTTGTTATTGTGGTGTCTGTTGAACATGACCTTGTTATTGTGGTGTCTGTTGGACATGACCTTGTTATTGTGGTGTTTGTTGAAGATGACCTTGTTATTGTGGTGTTTGGTAACGTCGTAAATGAGGTGTTTAATTAGCGGTGATCGCGTTACTAAGATCTGAGATTTCTTTGCTGCGTTGTTGCTTAAATTATTGAGATATTATACATCTCACAGTGTAAGTATTGTAACACGCTATTACTCTCTGCTACTAAGATATATGTATATATATATATATATATATATATATATATATATATATATATATATATATATATATATATATATATATATATATATGAGTTAGGTTACTGAAAGCAGTGAAGAGTTTTTACGAGAATAGTGAGGCTCAGGTTAGAGTGTGTAGGAGAGAGGGAGATTATTTCCCAGTAAAAGTAGGCCTTAGACAAGGATGTGTGATGTCACCGTGGTTGTTCAATATATTTATAGATGGGGTTGTAAGAGAAGTGAATGCGAGGGTGTTGGCAAGAGGTGTGGGGTTAAAGGATAAGGAATCAAACACAAAGTGGGAGTTGTCACAGCTGCCTTTTGCGGATGACACTGTGCTTTTGGGAGATTCTGAAGAGAAGTTGCAGAGGTTGGTGGACGAGTTTGGTAGGGTTATGTGGGGGGAAGGAAATTAAAAGTGAATATATGAAAGAGTAAGGTGATGAGGATAACAAAAAGATTAGGTGATAAAAGATTGGATATCATATTGGAGGGAGAGAGTATGGAGAAGGTGAATGTATTCAGATATTTAGGAGAGGACATGTCAGCGGATTTGTGTATGAAGGATGAGGTGGATCATAGAATTGATGAGGGAAAAAATGTGAGTGGTGCACTTAGGAGTCTGTGGAGACAAAGAACTTTGTCCGTGGAAGCAAAGAGGGGAATGTATGAGAGTATAGTTATACCAACACACTTATATGGGTGTGAAGCATGGGTGGTGAATGTTGCAACAGGGAGAAGGCTGGAGGCAATGGAGATGTCATGTCTGAGATCAATGTGTGGTGTGAATATAATGCAGCGAATAGTAGTGTGGAAATTAGGAGGTGCGGGATTACCAAAACTATTATCCAGAAGGCTGAGGAAGGGTTGTTGAGGTGGTTTGGACATGTAGAGAGGAAGGAGCAAAATAGAATGACTTCGAGTGTATAAATCTGTAGTGGAGGGAAGGCGGAGTAGGGGTCAGCCTAGGTAAGGTTGGAGGGAGGGGGTGAAAGAGGTTTTGTGTACGAGGGGCTTGGACTTAAAGCAAGCATGTGTGAGCGTGTTAGATAGGAGTGAATGGAGACAAATGGTTTTTAGGACTTGATGTGCTGTTGGAGTGTAAGCAAGGTAACGTTTATGAAGGGATTCAGGGAAACCTGCGGGCCGGACTTGAGTCATGGAGATGGGAAGCACAGTGTCTGTACTCTGAAGGAGGGGTGTTAATGTTGCAGTTTTGTAACTGTAGTGTAAGCACGCCTCTGGCAAGACAGTGATGGAGTGAATGATGAAAATTTTTCTTTTTCGGGTCACCCTGCCTTGGTGGGAAGTGGCCGATGTGTTAATAAAATATATATGTATTTTTTTTTCAACAAGTCGGCCGTCTCCCACCGAGGCAGGGTGACCCAAAAAAAAAAGAAAGAAAATCCCCAAAAGAAAATACTTTCATCATTCAACACTTTCACCTCACTCATACATAATCACTGTCTTTGCAGAGGAGCTCAGAATACGACAATTTAGAAGTCCCTCCAAACTGCCAATATCCCAAACCCCTCCTTTAAAGTGCAGGCATTGTACTTCCCATTTCCAGGACTCAAGTCCAACTAAATCAATTAACTGGTTTCCCTGAATCCCTTCACAAAATGTTACCCTGCTCACACTCCAACAGCTCGTCAGGTCCCAAAAACCATTCGTCTCCATTCACTCCTATCTAACATGCTCACACATGCTTACTGGAAGTCCAAGCCCCTCGCCCACAAAACTTCCTTTACCCCCTCCCTCCAACCTTTTCGAGGACGACCCCTACCTCGCCTTCCTTCCCGTACAGATTTATACGCTCTGATAGTCATTCTACTTTGATCCATTCTCTCTAAATGACCAAACCACCTCAACAACCCCTCTTCAGCCCTCTGACAAATACTTTTAGTAACTCCACACCTCCTAATTTCCACACTCCGAATTTTCTGCATAATATTTACACCACACATTGCCCTTAGACAGGACATCTCCACTGCCTCCAGCCGCCTCCTCGCTGCAACATTTGCAACCCATGCTTCACACCCATATAAGAGTGTTGGTACCACTATACTTTCGTACATTCCCTTCTTTGCCTCCATGGATAACGTTTTTTGTCTCCACAGATACCTCAACGCACCACTCACCTTTTTTCCTTCATCAATTCTATGGTTAACCTCATCCTTCATAAACCCATCTGCTGACAAGTCAACTCCCAAATATCTGAAAACATTCACTTCTTCCATAATCCCTCTTTCCAATGTGATGTCCAATTTCTCTTTATTTAAATCGTTTGATACCCTCATCACTTTACTCTTATCTCTGTTCACTTTCAACTTTCTATCTTTACACACCCTCCCAAACACGTCCACTAACCTTTGCAACTTTTCTTTAGAATCTCTCATAAGCACAGTATCATCAGCAAAAAGTAACTGTGTCAACTTCCATTTTGCATTTGATTCCCCATAATTTAATCCCACCCCTCTCCCCAACACCCTAGCATTTATTTATTTTACAACCCCATCTATAAATATATTAAACAACCATGGTGACATTACATCCCTGTCTAAGACCTACTTTTACCGAGAAGTAATCTCCCTCTCTCCTACGCACCCTAAACTGAGCCTCACTATCCTCATAAAAACTCTTTACAGCATTCAGTAACCTACTACCTATTCCATACACTTGCAACATTTGCCACATTGCTCCCTTATCCACTCTATCATATTCCTTTTCTAAATCCATAAATGTAATGAAAACGTCCCTACCTTTATCCAAATACTGTTCACATATATGCTTCAATGTAAACACTTGATCTACACATCCCCTACCCACTCTAAAGCCTCCTTGCTCATCTGCAATCCTACTCTCTGTCTTACCTCTAATTCTTTCAATAATAACTCTGCCATACACTTTACCTGGTATACTCAGTAAACTTATTCCCCTATAATTTTTACACTCTCTTTTATCCCCCTTCCCTTTATATTAAGGAACTATACATGCTCTCTGCCAATCCTTAGGTACCTTTCCCTGTTTCATACATTTATTAAACAAAAATACCAACCACTCCAGCACTATATCCCCCCTGCTTTTAACATTTCTGTCATGATTCCGTCAATTCCAGCTGCTTTACCCCCTTTCATTCTACGTAATGCCTCACGCACCTCCCCCACACTCACATCCTGCTCTTCTTCACTCCTAAACGATGTTGTACCTCCCTGGCCAGTGCATGAAATTACCGCCTCCCTTTTTTCATCGACATTTGAAAGTTCCTCAAAATATTCCCGCCATCTACCCAATACCTCCAGCTCCCCATCTACTAACTCCCCTACTCTGTTTTTAACTGACAAATCCATTCGTTCCCTAGGCTTTCTTACCTTGTTTATTTCACTCCAAAACTTTTTCTTATTTTCCGCAAAATTTCTTGACAGAGCCTCTCCCATTCTTTCATCTGCTCTTCTTTTGCACTCTCTCACCACTCTCTTCACCTTTCTTTTACTCTCCATATACTCTGCTCTTCTATTAACACTTCTGTTTTGTAAAAACCTCTCATAAGCTACCTTTTTCTCTTTTATCACACCCTTTACTTCTTCATTCCACCACTCACTCCTCTTTCCTCCTGCACCCACCCTCCTATAGCCACAAACTTCTGCCCCACATTCTAATACAGCATTTTTAAAACTATCCCAACTCTCTTCAACCCCCCCCCCCCACTACTCCTACTTGCACTAGCCCACCTTTCTGCCAATAGTTGCTTATATCTCACCCTAACTTCCTCCTCCCTTAGTATATACACTTTTACCTTTCTCTTACTTGCTCTTGCCATTTTCTTTTTGTCCCATCTACCTTTTACTCTAACTGTAGATACAACTAAATAATGATCCGATATATCCGTTGCCCCTCTATAAACATATACATCCTGAAGCCTACCCATCAACCTTTTATCCACCAATACATAATCTAACAAACTACTTTCATTACGCGCTATATCATACCTTGTATAATTCTTTATCCTCTTTTTCATAAAATATGTATGTACTTATTACCAAACCTCTTTCTACACATAGCTCAATTAACGGTTCCCCATTTACATTTACCCCTGGCACCCCAAATTTACCTACTACTCCCTCAACAACATTTTTACCCACTTTAGCATTTAGATCCCCAACCACAAATGCTCTCTCATTTGGTTCAAAACTCCCCACACACTCACTCAACATTTCCCAAAATCTCTCTCTCTCCTCTACACTTCTCTCTTCTCCAGGTGCATAAACACTTACTCTAACCCACTTTTCACATCCAACCTTTATTTTACTCCACATAATCCTTGAATTTATACATTTATATTCATTCTTTACCTACCATAATTGATTATTCAACATTATTGCCACTCCTTCTTTAGCTCTAACTCTATTTGAAACCCCTGACCTAATCCCATTTATTTCTCCCCACTGAAACTCTCCTACCCCCTTCAGCTTTGTCTCACTTAAAGCCAGGACATCCAGCTTCTTTTCATTCATAACATCTACAATCATCTCTTTCTTATCATTCGCACAACATCCACGCACATTCAAACATCCCACTTTGACGGTTTTCTTCTTTTTCTTTTTTTAGTAAATCTATACAGGAAAAGGGGTTACTAGCCCATTGTTCCCGGCATTTTAGTTGACTTTTACAACACGCATGGCTTACGGAGGAAAGATTCTTATTCCACTTCCCCATAGATATGAAAGGAAAAGCAATAAGAACAAGAACTATTAAGGTCAAATTAAAGAAAACTCAGATGAGTGTGTATACATAAACGTGTACATGTATGTGTAGTGTGACCTAAGTTTAAATAGCAAGACGTACCTGAAATATTGCATGATTATGAGACAGAATAAAGACACCAGCAATCCTACCATCATGTAAAACAAATACAGACTTTCGTTTTACACTCACTTGGCAGGACGGTAGTACCTCCCTGGGTGGTTGCTGTCTACCAACATATATATATATATATATATATATATATATATATATATATATATATATATAATATATAATATTATTATTATTATTATTATTATTATTAACACATTGGCCGTTTCCCACACGGCAGGGTGACTCGAAAAGAAGAAACACTTTCATCATCATTCACTCCATCACTGTCTTGCCAGAGGCGTGCCTACACTACAGTTAAAAAAACTGCAGTAAATCAACACCCCTCCTTCAGAGTGCAGGATTGTACTTCCCACCTCCAGGACTCGGGTCCGGCTGACTGATCTTATCTAACACGCCCACGCACGCTTGTTGGAAGTCCAAGCCCTTCGCACACAAAACCTCATTTACCCGCTCCCTCCAACCTTTCCTAGGACGTCCCCTATCCGCCTTCCTTCCACTACAGATATATACGCCCTCCAAGTCATTCTGTTTTGTTGCAGCTTTTATATGTCACGAACCACCTCAACAACCCTCCTCAGCGCTCTGGATAATACTTCTCGAAACCTTGCACCTCCTCCTAATCTTCAAGGTACGGATTCTCTGCAGTATATTCACACCACACATTGCCCTCAGACATGACATCTCCACTGCCTCCAGTCTTCTCCTTGTTGCAAAATTCACCACCCATGTTTCACACCTATATAAGAGTGTTGATATCACTATTCTCTCATACATTCTCCTCTTGCTTCCATGGACAACGTTAAGACATTTATTTGGAAGATTAATGTTTATTTGAAAAATACAAGGTAATGATATGACAGATAATTTATATTATAAGATATATGACTACTCTTTGCTTATAAACATTGCAACACGCTTTAGCGTAGAATCAACCAATGTTGAACACATTTTGAGAAGTTCTTTGTCGTGGTCCAGGTCGTAATAACAGCAACAATTAGCTTCTCCACAGTTGAACAGTCCTGTTTTGCCATCCCACGTTTGGTTATTGCCTATAGATTCTCAATTGTGTTGAGGTCAGCAGAGTTTCCAGGCCAATTTAGAACGCTTAGCTCACTCTCTTCGAAGAATGTCAGCATTTTTCTGGAAGTGTGGCATGAGTAAGATCCTGCTGGAAAATGCCTTCTCCTTCAGGTAAGTCTCTATCCACAATGGTAAGCAAATGAGTAGCCAGGATTGCCTTGTATTTGTCACTATTCATCGTTCCATCAACAATAACAAGGCGTCCAGGGCCTTTAGCAGTAAAACTTCCCCAAAATATCTTAGGTGGGTGTTTTGGCGCTTGTTGAATGTGTCCATTCCGAAGAGGTTGGTCTTTGCTCCGTCTCACTACCACTGATCTGTACCCAGTCATCTCTCGTCCATCCCTTATGATAGAGTGTCCACCGCAGCCGTTTTTTTCTTCATAGCTGCAGTCAATAATTGTGTCTTTACTGGCTTTCTGACAGTTCTGCCAACTTTAAGGAGCCTTCGTCGAACAGTTGACAAATCAACATTTACTCCAGTTGAAGCCAAATCTCTCTGCAGATCTTTGCTGGCTTTCTTGGGATCCTTCGAACTTATGATAACCTTGTCATCGTCAGGTGTAGTTTCTTCCACATCTTCCTCGACGCAGCGCTCCATAATCACCAGTGTTGCCAGCTCTCTTCAGAAGCCCACCAACAATTGACTCAGATTTTCGGCGATCTGTCTGATACTCAAATCAGCATATTTTGTAAGAGCTACAATACTTACATGCTTCCTACATGTAACATCCATCATGAATTTTAGCAGTAATCATGACTCCAAGGAGAGAATTTGACGACACCACATTCACTCACTTGCAGAAATAACTTTACAGAACAACACATGTTGTACACAGACTAACACTTTTGAGATGATCACAAAATTTATTCTTGTCCCAGTTAATTTGCACATTACTATATATATATATATATATATATATATATATATATATATATATATATATATATATATATATATATATATATATATATATGGTTCAGACATGTAGAGAAGATGGAACAAAATATAATGATTTCTAGAGTTTATAAATGTGTAGTGGATGGAAGGCGGGGTAGGGGTCGGCCTAGGGAAGGTTGGAGGGAGGGGGTAAAGGAGGTTTTGTGAGCATGTGTGAACGTGTTAGATAGGAGTGAATGGAGACAAATGGTTTTTAGGACTTGATGTGCTTTTGGAGTGTAAGCAAGGTAAAATTTATGAAGGGGTTCAGGGAAACCGGGAGGCCGGACTTGAGTCCTGGAGATGGGAAGTACAGTGCCGGCACTCTGAAGGAGGGGTGTTAATGTTGCAGTTTTATAACTGTAGTGTAAGCACGCCCCTAGCAACACAGTGATGGAGTGAATGATGGTGAAAGTTTTTCTTTTTCTGGCCACCCTACCTTGGTGGGAAACGGCCGATGTGTTAATAAATAAGAGAAAATATATATAATTATTTAATTTAGGTTCGAATTCCATCATTTATAAATCTGTCAAATGCCAGTGATAAAGATTAACGTAACTCATTACGTCATGAAATGTGTCATTGCCAACCTTGCAACTACAATAGTTTGGTGGATCAGTGCATGTAGCTTCATCCACATAGAGTACATGAGAGGGGTTTCAAGGTGGAGCCTGCGCTTCTGACTAAAGCCGAGGTGGAGCCTTTGTAGAGAGACAAGAGAGATTCAAGCTCATTTACAGCTCCTCTCACTGAATTATAATGCTCCTGAACTGGTTCAACACCATCAACCCATGGAGACATGTAGCCGAGGACACTACATGCAGTGAAATACACTGTACCCATGGAGACATGTAGCCGAGGACACTACATGCAGTGAAATACACTGTACCCATGGAGACATGTAGCCGAGGACACTACATGCAGTGAAATACACTGTACCCGTGAAGACATGTAGCCGAGGACACTACATGCAGTGAAATACACTGTACCCATGGAGACATGTAGCCGAGGACACTACATGCAGTGAAATACACTGTACCCATGGAGACATGTAGCCGAGGACACTACATGCAGTGAAATACACTGTACCCATGGAGACATGTAGCCGAGGACACTACATGCAGTGAAATACACTGTACCCGTGGAGACATGTAGCCGAGGACACTACATGCAGTGAAATACACTGTACCCGTGGAGACATGTAGCCGAGGACACTACATGCAGTGAAATACACTGTACCCGTGGAGACATGTAGCCGAGGACACTACATGCAGTGAAATACACTGTACCCGTGGAGACATGTAGCCGAGGACACTACATGCAGTGAAATACACTGTACCCGTGGAGACATGTAGCCGAGGACACTACATGCAGTGAAATACACTGTACCCGTGGAGACATGTAGCCGAGGACACTACATGCAGTGAAATACACTGTACCCGTGGAGACATGTAGCCGAGGACACTACATGCAGTGAAATACACTGTACCCATGGAGACATGTAGCCGAGGACACTACATGCAGTGAAATACACTGTACCCGTGGAGACATGTAGCCGAGGACACTACATGCAGTGAAATACACTGTACCCGTGGAGACATGTAGCCGAGGACACTACATTAAGTGAAATACACTGTACCCTGAGAAGTGTACGTATATATATATATATATATATATATATATTTTTTTATTATTTTTATTAACACATTGGCCGATTCCCACCAAGGCAGGGTGGCCCGAAAAAGAAAAACTTTCATCATCATTCACTCCATCACTGTCTTGCCAGAAGGGTGCTTTACACTACAGTTATAAAACTGCAACATTAACACCCCTCCTTCAGAGTGCCGGCACTGTACTTCCCATCTCCAGAACTCAAGTCCGGCCTGCCGGTTTCCCTGAATCCCTTCATAAATGTTACTTTGCTCACACTCCAACAGCACGTCAAGTATTAAAAACCATATGCCTCCATTCACTCCTATCAAATACGCTCACACATGCTTGCTGGAAGTCCAAGCCCCTCGCACACAAAACTTCCTTTACCCCCTCCCTCCAACCTTTCCTAGGCCGACCCCTACCCCGCCTTCCCTCCACTACAGATTTATACACTCTCGAAGTCACTCTGTCTCGTTCCATATATATATATATATATATATATATATATATATATATGCAAGACAACCACTATGAAAAAATAGAAGAATTCCAAGAGCTTTCGTGACTACTCACATTATCACATAGTTCCTTGATAATGTGAGTAGTCACGAATGCGCTTGAATTCTTCTATTTTTCATAGTGGTGTCTTGCATATTTTGATATCACCTGTTTACTGTGATCTTTTTGCATATATATATATATATATATATATATATATATATATATATATATATATATATATATATATATATATATATATATATATATATATATATCACAGTAAACAGGTGATATCACAATATGCAGAACAACCACTGTGAAAAAATAGTAGAATTCCAAGCGCTTTCGTAATTTCTCACATTGTCAAGGAACTATGTATGTATGTATATAAAGCTTAGCAGGGACGTAGAGTGTAGTAGGGAGAAAGAACTTAGTGTAGGGTCACTCAAGATCCCGGGAATTCTGAAACCTTGAGACATATTCCTGCTTCATGAAGGAAGCAACAGGGCGATGTTTAAAGGTACAGCACTAACATCACACATCATAAAAATCTTTGTGAGGCCGCTAATAAGTCAACTTGTTGGGTTTTATGGTAAAAATACGAGCTACAAAACCAAAGTCAGCATGTCATTAGAGCAGAATGTTCCCGTCTTGACACTTGTTAGACCACTGTGACAAAATCGTAGGGACACTGGGAAGAAAACATGCAGATGCGGTTTATAAGGATTTTTGCCAAAGGTAGTTGAGAAATACAAATATGGAGTGAGAGTTGGTCCAGTATGGAGATACGCTTGCCCAGTCCTCTTCTGCCTGACAGTAACAGAACTCAGTTAGATTGATCTGTGAACTCATCTTGGCACACTGGCCAGTACAGAAGTCCATGGTTGCAGGTTTTCCAGAGGTGACGTAACATGGATAAAACTTAAGACTCTCCCAGTGTGAAATCATCTCGACCAACCAGGCAATCTTTACTGTACCACCCCTGCTACTGTACCACCCCTGCTACTGTACCACCCCTGCTACTGTACCACCCCTGCTACTGTACCACCCCTGCTACTGTACCACCCCTGCTAACAACATCCTACTGGAAGCACCTCTGGGTCTTCAGGTATTAACACAGCCATCGAGGAAAACTGAATGACTTGAAGAGGATGGTTCAGAGAAGTGATTTGGATGTCCGCGATGTGGTGTGTCTTCTCACAAGGTGTCTGACCCTGCCTAGTGTGTCTTCTCACAAGGTGTCTGACCCTGCCTAGTGTGTCTTCTCACAAGGTGTCTGACCCTGCCTAGGCAAAACTATTTGTTAAGGTGTGCACCTCATCTGACAGCCAGAAATTTAATGGATATGACAAAACTCCTGAAATAATATTTAAAAAAGCACGAAATCTGTCACTGGATGATCGGTACTGGAAGCAAGAAACTCTTCTAGTTAGAGTGGATGAAACAGAAGTTTGCAAGACAACACAGACAACATTACCCACGTTCGTGTATTGCATCCAGAGAACTAGCCAGGAGGGAATAATCCCAGAACGCTTAATACGTTCTGTAGTAATTCATGACTCTGACTTTATCAAAGGAGGAGGGAAGTATGATACCCTTGCAGGTTCTTCAAGCAGACCATCCCTTCCTAAAGACCACAAACAAACCCACTAGGATGACCCCCAAACGATATCCAACAGTGCCTCAAGAAATGACACAGTTCGCCTCCTAGTGATGAGGGCACCACATGCTGGGGATTTCCTTTTGGCTATCCACAATTCCTCCTTAGGCACTCGCCTCGATCCCCAGTTCATTCGCATTGGTATAGATCTTTCCTTCACAGCAGCATCACCATCAGGCACAGGTAAGTCTGCTGCAGCTCTGTTACATCCTGACACTTTCTCACCCTCATAGACATTACAAGGAACTGTCCTGACACACTGACACTTTCTCACCCTCATAGACATTACAAGGAACTGTCCTGACACACTGACACTTTCTCACCCTCATAGACATTACAAGGAACTGTCCTGACACACTGACACTTTCTCACCCTCACAGCAGGCAAGAAAAGCTTACCTGGAGTACCTCTTGTTGTATATAATACCAAAAAAAAATATGAAAGTAACGTCGCTAAACTACATCATATCTATAATATTTTCCTCTTCTAATTATTATTATTAGTTTTCTTCTTCTGCCTTCTTCTTCTTCTTCTTCTTCTTCTTCTTCTTCTTCTTCTTCTTCTTCTTCTTCTTCTTCTTCTTCTTCTTCTTCTTCTTCTTCTTCTTCTTCTTCTTCTTCTTCTTCTTCTTCTTCTTCTTCTTCTTCTTCTTCTTCTTCTTCTTCTTCTTCTTCTTCTTCTTCTTCTTCTTCTTCTTCTTCTTCTTCTTCTTCTTCTTCTTCTTCTTCTTCTTCTTCTTCTTCTTCTTCTTCTTCTTCTTCTTCTTCTTCTTCTTCTTCTTCTTCTTCTTCTTCTTCTTCTTCTTCTTCTTCTTCTTCTTCTTCTTCTTCTTCTTATTATTATTATTATTATTATTATTTACAAATAACGCGCACTTAGGAAGCTCATGACGACGTTTCGGTCCTTGCTCAAGTGTTCGAAACATCGTCGGTATAAGTTTCGCCTCGTAAGTAAAACTGTTTGAGCCAGAATGTTGTCGCCTTCATGTTCTGCGTTTTTTTCTTATATTTAGAATGCGGTAAACCCGTGTGGGCGGGTCACAGCAGCGATTGATAACAGAATATTTCGATAACCCTTAAAATATTGGAAACCAGTGTGGGGGAGGTTGGGGAAGGGTGGGGAGGTACTACACGGGGAGGGGCATTAGGGGTGTGGGGCAGGAGGGTAAAGGGGTATGATGGGGAAAACTGGGCAGGTGGGGAAGACGGAAGGGGTGGCAAGGGAAGAGGAGGAGGTGGGGGATGGAGGGGAGTGGTGGGGGGAGGAACGATAACATGGTGGGGATGCTGCGTCTTCTCGATCCTTTGTTTCTTTTGGGGAAGAGGAAGGGGAGAAGGAGGAAGAAGATGGAGGAGGAAAAAGAGGGTGAAAGTGCTGATGGTGACAGTATGATACTGATGGTGAGGATAGTGATGGTTGAGGGTCGTGATAGTGATGTTAAGGATGAGGATGATGATAGTGATGGTGAGGGTGGTGATAGTTGAGGGTGGTGATAGTGATGGTGAGGGTGGTGATAGTTGAGGGTGGTGATGGTGAGGGTGGTGATGGTTGAGGGTGGTGATGAGGATGATGATAGTGATGGTGAGGATAGTGATGGTGAGGGTGGTGATGGTTGAGGGTTGTGATAGTTGAGGGTGGTGATTAGGATGATGGTGAGGGTGGTGATAAGGATGATGATAGTGATGGTGAGGGTAGTGATGGTGAGGGTGGTGATGGTTGAGGGTGGTGATAGTGAGGGTGGTGATGGTTGAGGGATGGTGATGGTGAGGGGTGGTGATAATGATGGTGATGGTGATAGTGATGGTGAAGGATGGTGATAGTGACGTGGCTTCATCACGTGTCTCTCAGACAACTTCTGATAATCAGTACACTTGTGGAGAAATTTTTCTTAACCCCCAGTGGGTCGTCGACCCCTCTTCTCAGGGGTCGTCGACCCCTCTTCTCAGGGGAAATCTACCCCTCCTCTTAGGAGTCGTCGACCCTCTCAGGGGTCGTCGACCCCTCCTCTCAGGGGGAGTCGACCCCTCCTCTTAGGAGGCGTCGACCCTCTCAGGAGGCGGCGATCCCTCAGGCGGCGCCGACCCTTCCTCTCGGGGGCAGCGACCCCTCTGGAGGGAGCTAAGACCCCCTCTCTACTTCCCGACACTGGAGACCAGGAGTGAACATGAGAGGGTAAATACACAGACTAACAACTGTTAGTTTTCTGGTTCTCATGGACTTGCCTTGTGAATCATCACTATTCGTCTGTCACTCCGATGTTTAGTGTTTCGACACCCTTTTTGTACCGTCGCAGAAGCCTAGTTTCGTGCTTTACAACATTTCTTTCATTGATAAATGGTATGGTAAGGACCTGCCTAGTATGGGCCAACAGGCCTGCTGCAGTGTTCCTCCTTTCTTATGTTCTTATGTTCTTATGTTCTTAATACCGACAAGATGTGAAAAAAAGACTCGTGGCGAAACGTTTCCTTTAATAAATGTCCTGAAATTTACACATTTCCCTCAAAGGCCCGGCCTTTGAGATCGAGGTGGGGGTATCGAGGCCCCGGGCTCCGGGGGCAGAAGGATTCTTGGAACTCATCAAAGGTAAAGAGTTTCGACTCTGGTAGGAAGCTGTAGTGCTTGTCCACCACCCGACACAGTCTAGGGGGACGTTCAGTGTACCCATTGTTCCAGTGCTTTCAAAATACAGGATTTTTTTGCGCATTTGTTCGCATATTTTGAGTTTTTTTAAGTACATAAATAAAACATTAGGTTTATTCTATAAAACTTAATTTTGTTTGTACAAGTGTGTGTGTGTGTGTGTGTGTGTTTGTGTGTTTTAGACAGAGAGCCAAGTAATCGCAAGCTACGGACGTTAACGTACAGTCACGTACACGAGGTCACGGTCATAATGAACACGAACACAAACAAACAAACAAACAAACAAACAAACAAACAAATTTTATTTCATTGCAGGTTACATGGGTATCGGAAGTTACAATGTAAATTGAGTGCAAGGAGAGCCACTGACATGCCATGGCATTAGGGGCAGCTTATTCTAGTCCTTAAAAACTATGTACTTAATATTAGAGAAATTTATTGAGTTTATTCTAGTTAAAAATTATTTTAAAATTACAATATGATGAAATTTTACTGTTTAAATTATTATATAATGATATTAGATCTTAGATTGTTACAGGTGTTGAGATTCTTGAATGATAATATGGAATTGAGATTATCTTAAGGAAAATAACATTGAGCATTTTTGACATTAACTTATAATATGAGTAGGGGGTAACATAATAGTAACATATTATTAAAAATTGAGATTATCGTATAGGAAAGTAACAATGAGCATTTTTCAAAGTAGTTTATAGCATGATCATTTGGGTTTGGGTGAGTAGGTGGTTTTTGAGTTGAGTCTTAAATTGATTTTCAGACAAGATTATCTTAATATTTACTGGTAATGAATTCCAGATTCTGGGGCCCTTTATGTGCATAGAATTTTTACATAGGTTGATATGAACACGGGGTATATCAAAAAGTGATCTGTGTCGTGTGTTGTGGTCATGGGTCCTATTAAAGTTGGTGAGGAGAGTTTTGAGCAGAGGGTTTATATTAGAGTGTAAAGTTTTATATATGTAGTAGGCACAAGAGTAAGTATGAATGTTCTTTACGGTGAGTAGTTTGAGACTTTTGAATATTGGTGGAGTATGCTGTCTAGAGTGGGAATTTGTTATCATTCAAACAAAGTTATAACGTACACACGGGCACCAACAGTCAGTTATAACGTATGCACGGGCACCAAGAGGCACAGTCATCACGTACACACGGACACCACCAGCCACAGTCTTCACATACACACGGACACCACCAGTTACGGTCATGTACACACGGACACCACCAGCCACGGTCATCATGTACACACGGACACCACCAGCCACGGTCATCATGTACACATGGACACCACCAGCCACAGTCATGTACACATGGAGACCATCAGCCACAGTCATGTACACACGGACACCACCAGCCACGGTCATCATGTACACACGAACATCACCAGCCACAGTCATGTGCACACGGACACCACCAGCCACAGTCATGTACACACGGACACCACCAGCCACAGTCATGTACACACGGACTCCAAGACAATCCACACGGAGACGAACAGTCATGTACGTTCTCCAGTGGAGGTGCAGCAGCAGCAGCAGAGGAGGCGACTGCTGAGTGAGTGGCAGAGCAGAGCAGAGCAGAGCAGAGCAGGACACAGAGCTTGCCAACTCTGAACTTAAGCAAGCAGGTCAGGTAAGCAGGGATATGTTGAGAAAGGTAAACGAGGGAGCAAACAGGGAAGCAATCAAGGAAGGAAGGAAGGGAAGAAGTGGGCAGGCAAACAAGGATCACTTACATAAGCAAGGAAGTGGGCAGGCAGCAATGCAACAAAGGAAGGAAGCAAGCAGGCTAAGGAAATAAGTAGATAACGAAAGAGGCAAGCAAGGAAGGAAGGAAGAGAGACAGCAGACATCGAAGGAAGCATGCATGCAGAGTAACACGCAAGGAAGGAAACAAGGAAGCAGACAAGCAAGGCTGCTGCCACTGCTTCTGGGCCTCAGCAGACTCACCTACAAGTGAGAGAGAGAGAGAGAGAGAGAGAGAGAGAGAGAGAGAGAGAGAGAGAGAGAGAGAGAGAGGGTGTACTGACGTATGTGTGGTTCCATTGATCGAGTCTCAGCTCCTGGCCCCATCCTCTCAGCTTGTCGCTAATCTAGTGGGCCTTATTGTACCTAGTCTTAAAACTATGTATGGAGTCTGTTTCCACCACTACGACCAGGTCATGCCACTTCCCAACCACCCTAAAACTGAAGAAATACTTCCTGACATCCCTGTGACTCACCTGTGTCTAACTTGCAGCAGTGCCCCTGAGTACCTATTTCCCGCCTCTCAAACAGCCTGTCCCTGTCTGCCAAACCAATTCCTCTTGAGAATTTTGTATGTTATCATGTCTCTCTTGTCCTGCAGGGTTGTGTGTGTGCGTGTGCATGCATGGGGGGAGTGGGTCACCCCTCCTGCTACAGTTATGGAGAAGAGCCAAGCAAGGGTAGTGTTGCATCCCTTGCTGGGTACCTCAGCCCTGGCCTCCCGACCCCTACACTGCCACCACCACCTTATGGAGCACACCCAGACACCACCACCACCTTGTGGAGCACAACCAGACACCACCACCACCTTGTGGAGCACAACCAGACACCACCACCACCTTGTGGAGCACAACCAGACACCACCACCACCTTATGGAGCACACCCAGACACCACCACCACCTTGTGGAACACAACGAGACACCACCACCACCTTATGGAGCACACCCAGACACCACCACCACCTTGTGGAGCACAACCAGACACCACCACCACCTTGTGGAGCACACCCAGACACCACCACCACCTTGTGGAGCACACCCAGACACAACCACCACCTTGTGGAACACAACCAGACACCACCACCACCTTATGGAGCACACCCAGACATCACCACCACCTTGTGGAGCACAACCAGACACCACCACCACCTTATGAAGCACATCCAGACACCACCACCACCTTATGGAGCACACCCAGACACCACCACCACCTTATGCAGCACACCCAGACATCACCACCACCTTGTGGAACACAACCAGACACCACCACCACCTTATGAAGCACACCCAGACACCACCACCACCTTATGAAGCACACCCAGACACCACCACTACCTTATGGAGCACACCCAGACACCACCACCACCTTATGCAGCACACCCAGACACCACCACCACCTTATGGAGCACACCCAGACACCACCACCACCTTATGCAGCACACCCAGACACCACCACCACCTTATGGAGCACACAGACACCACCACCACCTTATGGAGCACACCCAGACACCACCATCACCACCTTGTGGAGCACACCCAGACACCACCACCACCACCTTGTGGAGCACACCCAGACACCACCACCACCACCTTGTGGAGCACACCCAGACACCACCACCACCTTGTGGAGCACACCCAGACACCACCACCTTATGGAGCACACCCAGACCACCACCTTATGGAGCACACCCAGACACCACCACCACCACCTTGTGGAGCACACCCAGACACCACCACCACCACCTTGTGGAGCACACCCAGACACCACCACCATTGCTGCGAGTCCTGTCTTGGCTAGATATTTTTAGCACGCTATTTATATTCCCTTTATTTATTCCTGTTTTCCATTTATACTCCTCAATCATATCCCCCCTAATTTCTAGAGAGTGCAGATTCAGGGCCCTCAGTCCATCCTCGTAGGGAAGATTTCTGATACATGGGATCAACTTTGTCATCCTCCTTTGTACGTTTTCCAGTGCATTTATATCCATTCTGTAATACGGTGACCAAAACTGTGCAGCATAATCTAGATGAGACCTAACCAAGGATATATAGAGTTGAAGAACAACCTGAGGACTTCTATTATTTATACTTCTGGATATGAAGCCAAGGATTCTGTTAGTTTTATTGCAAACACTTATGCACTGCTGTCTTGGTTTTAGATTACTACTAACCAGAACTCCCAAATCCTTTTCACAATCAGTAATATCCAGATCTATATTATTCAGTTTATATGTGGCATGGTTATTTTCCTGTCCAACATTTAGAACTTTGCTTTTGTCTATATTAAACTGCATCTCTCACTTCTCCGACCACTGCATCTCTCACTTCTCCGACCACTGCATCAGTCTATTCAAATCTTCCTGGAGTGCTCTAATGTCCTCATTTGAATGAATTAGGTGACCTATTTTGGTGTCATCAGCAAACTTGCTTATATCGCTTTTTATTCCCTTAGCTATGTCGTTTATATAAATTATGAACAACAAAGGGCCCAACACTGACCCCTGTGAAACACCACTCGTGATGCGTCTCCACTCTGATTTCTCCCCTTGATGCAAACTCTCTGCTGTCTATCTGTCAACCACTCCTCTACCCAGGAAAAAAATTCTACTATTCCGTGTGCCTTAATTTTCCTCAATAGCCTCCGATGTGGCACGCTATCAAAAGCCTTACTGAAGTCCATATACAAAATATCATATTCATTACCATGATCTACTTCCTCAAATACTTTGGTGAAAAAAGTTAGTAAATTTGTAAGGCAGGAACGCCGATTTGTAAAACCGTGCCGAGATTCATTAATCAATTTATGCCTTTCAAGATGGCTACGAATTGCTTCGGCAATTATTGATTTCATAAATTTTCCCACTATGGAGGTAAGGCTTATTGGTCTGTAGTTTGAAGCTAAGGACCTGTCTCCTGCTTTGTAAATAGATATTACATTTGCCATTTTCCAATTGTCCAGCACTATGCCAGTTTGTAGAGTTATGTTGAACAGACTAGCCAGAGGTTTGCTAAGCTCCTCTTTACATTAATTTAGAACCCTTGCAAACAGTTCATCAGGGCCTTGGGATTTGTTCGGTTTTAATTTATCTGTTTGTCTGAGGACCATATCACTAGTGACCCTAATTATGCATAGTTTATTATCGTCCTGTTCTACATAATTTATGGAATTTCGCTAGTATCTTTCTTCGTAAAAACTGAAAGGAAATAAGAGTTAAAAATTTCAACATGTCCTTATCCCTGTCAGTGATCTGACCTGAGTTACTTTTAAGTGGGCCAATCTTGTCACTAATCTTACTTATGTATACCTGAAGGAAACCTTTTGGGTTAGTCTTCGAATCCCTTGCCATTTTAGCCTCATAATCTCTTTTAGGTTTTTTTATTTCCTTTTTTATTTCTCTCTTTAATTGAATATATTGATTTCTTAACTGCCCCTCTCCTCTTTTGATACGCCTATATATGCCTCTCTTTTGACCAGTGAGATGTTTTAATCTATTGTTTATCCATTTGGGTTCATTTTTAGTTGATCTAATTTCCCTACTTGGAGCATAAGTTGTCTGGGCAGCTAGAACTATGCTCTGAAAAACGTCATATTGGCAACCAACACCACCTACCTGACTCCATACTCAGGTCGTTAGAATTTAGCCCACCCATGAAATCGACCAAGTGGAAGTCTGGGACAGAGACTTGATTGCAGTTATTTGGGTAATTCCATGATATATTGAAACTAAGTGATTTGTGATCGCTTTCCCCAAGCTCATTATTAACCCCAAGATTATTAATTAGTGATTCCTTGTTGGCAAGAACCAAGTCTAGCAGATTGTTTCCTCTAGTTTGTTCTGTCACAAACTGTTTTAAAAAGCAATCCTGAATCGTATCAAGAAAGTCACTAAATTTAAGATTTCCTGTTATATTGTTCCAATCAATTTGTCTAAAGTTAAAATCTCCCATTTACACGACATTTTCATATCTAGACGCCTTATGAATTTCATCCCATAGCAGCTTACTGTACTCCCTGTCAAGATTTGGGGCCTATAAATCACACCCAAAATTAATTTGTCACGACCCCTCGAGAAACTGTAGCCAAACAGATTCTGTCAGATGCTTCTAATCTTATATCTTGTTTAACACAACATTTTAATTTATCTCTGACATACATCGCCACTCCACCACCCTTCCTGTTGACCCTATCATTGTGGAATATTTTATAGCCTTGTATGTGGCATTCAGAAGGCATTTGTCTATCTTTCAGATTGAACCAGGTCTCCGTTATAGCAATAATATCTATGTTATCTGCACATGCAAGTATTCTTAGCTCATCTATCTTGTTTCTCAGGCTCCTACTATTAATTAGTATAGTAAACCTTAAGGGAGCTAGTCACTCTCTGCCCTCTACTGTCTCTCTTTGTTGATCAAATGGTTTGCCTTTACCAGCAACTTTAAACATTTCCCTGAGGTATCCTGGTAATATCTGCTGTTTTCAACCCTTGTACTGCAGCTTCATTGTTTCCCCCCCCCCCACACACACACACAGCCATACCTTTATAATCTATCAGTCTTGAGTACGTCTTATAAAAAAATATTCTTACAGTAAACTTGAACGATTTGGTTATGTCAAAAAACGTGCAGGCGCATCTTGAGAGATTATGTGGCAGTGAGTAGATTAGTTCAAGCTAATTTGAAACTGGCCATTTCGAAGTATCGATTTCTAAAGTCAAAAATGAAATTCGTCAGTCGATTAGCCACTGCCCGAGGGATTATGAGTGATAAGAGTACAATAAAAGCTATTCATAAGTTTCCAACCTTACAAACTCTTAATGCCTGAAGATCATTTGTTGGCTCAGCAGGTTTCTGTAGAGGCTTCGTAGCGTTTTGTTTTAGGGGCACGTCAGTTTCCCTGTCTTCTAATAATATATTATTTTCCCCCTATAATCTACCTTGTCCATACTATCGCATTTGCTTTGTCTGCTTTCCTAAGGTGAAGTCCAGGATCTTTCCTTAATTCATGGTATAACTTAACAAATCTTAAAGCAATTCGGTACCTGTAGGCAGGTTAGTGAGATGGTCTTTGACTATTCAGGAGTATAATCCTACTTTTGAGCACTACACAGGCCTTGTCAAGGCATGTAGCTATCATTGATGATCTTTCTTTTAGATCTGAGTTAGTCTACAACAATCACGTTCCTGACCCAAAATGTGGGGTTTGGCACCCCTAAGTGGTGTACTGTTGTTGTACCACTGGTGGGGTACCCCAAGTGGTGTACTGTGGTTGTACCACTGGTGGGGTTTGGTACCCCAAGTGGTGTACTGTTGTTGTACCACTGGTGGGGTTTGATACCCCAAGTGGTGTACTGTTGTTGTACCACTGGTGGGGTTTGGTACCCCAAGTGGTGTACTGTTGTTGTACCACTGGTAGGATTTGGTACCCCAAGTGGTGTACTGTTGTTGTACCACTGGTGGGGTTTGGTACCTCAAGTGGTGTACTGTTGTTGTACCACTGGTGGGGTTTGGTACCCCAAGTGGTGTACTGTTGTTGTACCACTGGTGGGATTTGGTACCCCAAGTGGTGTACTGTTGTTATACCACTGGTGGGATTTGGTACCCCAAGTGGTGTACTGTTGTTGTACCACTGGTGGGATTTGGTACCCCAAGTGGTGTACTGTTGTTGTACCACTGGTGGGATTTGGTACCCTAAGTGGTGTACTGTTGTTGTACCACTGGTGGGATTTGGTACCCCAAGTGGTGTACTGTTGTTGTACCACTGGTGGGGTTTGGTACCCCAAGTGGTGTACTTCATTAGTGATCCAAGATACTTAGTGAATGTAGATCTGAAGTTAATTCTTAATAATCCTAGATTTTGCACATCCTGGCAAGGATCAATCTAGCAGACAAAATTGAAGTGCTTTTGGCTTCGTATGGCAACTGATAAACCTGAGCATGCTTAATAATACATGACATGAATGTATTACAAGGAAATGAAGGAGGACCCAATCTAATTCAGATGTATCCAGTTACTAGTTCAGAAATAATATCTGTTGATTTGTTGCATATTTCCTTGCTTCACTTCAGGGAAGTAAGTATGAGTGTGTGCGAGCGTAGATAATTTCTCACACCATTACGAATTAGTTCCCATCTCAGATACAATTGCAGAAGCAGTTGCTAGGGTGATCAAGGAGAGAACAAATGTTTCATCATACCAATTCAAAGTCTATTATAGCTCATTATCCAGCCTGTAATGGCCTAACTGAACGAACCAAAAAAATCATTAGATATTCTGTAACACTTAATTCAAATAAGTGTACTTGGAATGAAGCAATTCCTGATGTACGTGTACAGTTATTTCTGCTATTAATATCTTAGTAGGTGATACACCCTCGGTTTTCGTACAGCTCCCAACTCGAACAATCATGTAAGTGTATTTTTGTAAGTGTATTGTAAGTGTATTTTTGGGGGTCTGAAATGACTAATCTAATTTACATTCGTCTTTATGGGAACAAATTCGTTCGGTAACGGCACTGAAACAGCATTCTGGAAAGAATTATCCACTGGTGGACCCTCTGTTTTCGTTGATAATTCTTTCCAGAATGCTGTTCGAGTGCCGTTACCGAACGAATGTGTTTCCATAAGGACGAATGTAAATTAGATTAGTCGTTTCAGACCCCCAAAAATACACTTACAAAGGAACTTAAAAAAATACATTTACATAATTGTTCGAGTTGGGAGCTGTACGAAAACCGAGGGTCCACTGTACATTACTTTTGGTATGAATAAGAAACTATGAATTGCTGTTGTGTTTAGCGCTTAGTTATGATTGCAATAATATGAATGGTTTTATTTATCTACGTTTCGTTATTATGATGAAATACGTGACTCATGGTGCTGAAAGATTTTAGGAGAGTAAATGAAATCTTTGAAAAATCTTTAGCAGGATTTGCTAAGGTAATGAATGATCGTGCAACACCAAACAACAATAAGGTTGGTTGAAGATAAGCTGACAATAAGACGTTTGCAATGACAAAATTAAGCAAGAAGCTTGTTGACCCATATCGTGTCATAGATCATATACGTGGAAGTCAGTACAAGAGCAGTGAATCACATTTACACCAGGTGAAATCCATTTACGATGTTGACGAGAGAGAGAGAGAGAGAGAGAGAGTTAAAAAGAATCAGACATGGTAGTGCCTACTAATGCTGTACTCCACCTTCTTGGTCTCACCAAACAACTAATACAACATCAACTAGGTCACAGCAGTATGCGTTAAGACTTGCAAATATGACTTAACTGGTGTAGTACCCAGTCTGCCTTGTCCTCAGTTACAAGTTGGACTTATACCCACGTAAACTGTGTGATACCAGACTAAGAAATTAATGTTAATTATTTGTAAAATTAAGAGGTGAGTTGAACTGTATAAATCATTCTGCTGAAAATACATTTCAAAATAATAATTCGGGAATTAACTTTATGTTGAAAATAAGCCACCAGGCGATGACTTAATTTGTGTTTATTGATCGCTTCTTTGTGATTGCTTATATATGTATGTATATGCAAAACAACCACTATGAAAAAACAGCGAAATTTCAAGCGCTTTCGTGACTTCTGACATTATTCTTGATAATGTGAGAAGTCACGAAAGCGCTTAATTTCGCTATTTTCATAGTGGTTGTTTTGCATATTGTGATATCACATGTTTACTGTAATCTTATTGCGTATGTGTATATATATATATATATATATATATATATATATATATATATATATATATATATATATATATATTCTCTAAGTCTAATGTTGTCATGCAAAGCAGCTGGTCTCTGAGAACAAGTCTGATCATGTGTTGATCTTCACGGAGACTAAAAAAATACCCAGGAGTAGCAGAAACGTTTCCAGGGGCGACACCCTTCCCCTGGGTCCCCTTAGTCGAAGGCGACACCCTTCCCCTGAGTTCCCTTAGTCGCAGGCGACACCCTTCCCCTGAGTTCCCTTAGTCGCAGGCGACACCCTTCCCCTGGGTCCCCTTAGTCGAAGGCGACACCCTTCCCCTGGGTCCCCTTAGTCACAGGCGACACCCTTCCCCTGGGTCCCCTTAGTCACAGGCGACACCCTTCCCCTGGGTCCTCTTAATCGTAGGCAACATCCTTTTCCTTGGGTTCCCTTAGTTGCAGGTGACATCCTTCCCCTGGGTCCCCTTAGTCGCAGGCGACACCTTTCCCCTGGGTCCCCTTAGTTGCAGGCGACACCCTTCCCCTGGGTCTCCTTAGTCGCAGGCGACATCCTTCCCTGGGTCTCCTTAGTCGCAGGCGACATCCTTCCCCTGGGTCCCCTTAGTTGCAGGCGACACCCTTCCCCTGGGTCCCCTTATTCGCAGGCGACACCCTTCCCCTGAGTCCCCTTAGTCGCAGGCGACACCCTTCCCCTGAGTCCCCTTAGTTGCAGGCGACACCTTTTTCCCTGGGTCCTTTTAGTCGCAGGCGACACCCTTCCCCTGGGTCCCCTTAGTCGCATATGACACCTTTTCCCTTGGTCCCCTTAGTAGCAGGCGACACCCTTCCCCTGGGTCCTCTTAGTCGCAGGCGACACCCTTCCCCTGGGTCTCCTTAGTCGCAGGCGACACCCTTCCCCTGGGTCCTCTTAGTCCCAGGCGACACCCTTTCCCTGGGTCTCCTTAGTCGCAGGCGACACCCTTCCCCTGGGTCCCCTTAGTCGTGGGTGTCTCTGTTTTGTGGGGGGGGGGGTGGAGAGACTTTCGAATATTTTTTCGGAAACCATTTTTTTTCCTCAGTTTATAATTGTGACACCTAGTCATTGTTAAAGGCACTTTAAAAAATATCTTTATCATTCTTTTGCATCTTTGTAACTTTACAAGTGACTATAACAGTTTCATTAACATATATAACATCATTGTAACATATTTTGTTCATAAGTTTGGGAGATATTTTGAGTATGTGTACTCACCTACTTGTGGTTACAGGGGTCGATTCATAGCTCCTGGCCCCGTGTGTGTGTGATAGAGACATTCAGAAAGGGGAAACATTCAGAAAGGGGAAACATTCAGAAAGGGACAGACAAAGGGTAATTGGTAAAGGGGTAGGACAAAGGAAGAGTCAAGGGGGAGACGTGTATATAGAAGGAGAGACTGAGACGGGTCAGCAGTTGAGGGGTCACGACTAACACACATTACACTTACATTATTTACCAACACACAGTTAAGCGCAGTTTATAATGCGCCCACATTATGATAATATGCCTTCAGACGGTGGTAAACGTTCACACAGTGATAACGTTCACACCATGGTGATAATAAACGTTCACATGATGATAAATGTTTACACGATGATGATAAACGTTCATGTGATGATAATTATCGTACACGAGATATTATTCGTTCATACGATGAAAATAAATGTTCACATGATGATAAACGTTCACATAATTATAATGTTCACTCAAAATAAATGTTCACACGATGATAATATTGACAACAAATATGTTAATTGAAAACGAACATATATTTGTTTACACACACACACACACACACACACACACACACACACACACACACACACACACACACACACACACACACACACAGGACCTAGACTGGACCTAGTATTCACCTTGAGTAGCGCACATATTGAGGACATCACATATGAAAGACCCCTGGGGGCCAGTGATCATGTGGTTCTAAGCTTCGAATACATAGTAGAGTTACAAGTGGAGGGGGAAGCAGGAAGGGCCGGACGAACGAAGCCAAACTACAAGAAAGAGGATTAAGTAAGCATGAGGAACTTCCTGCATGGAGTTCAGTGGGACAGAGAGCTGGCAGGGAAGTCAGTAAACGAGATGATGGAATATATGACAACAATATGCAAGGAAGCTGAGGAGAGGTTTGTACCCAAGGGTAACAGGAATAACGAAAAAGCCAGGATGAGCCCTGGTTTACCCAAAGGTGCAGGGAGGCCAAAACCAAGTGTGCTAGGGAATGGAAAAAGTATAGAAGGCAAAGAACCCAGGAGAATAAGGAGAGCAGTCGTAGAACCAGAAATAAATATGCACAGGTAAGAAGGGAGGCCCAAAGACAATACGAAAATGGCATAGCAGCGAAAGCCAAATCTGACCCAAAGCTGTTGTACAGCCACATCAGGAGGAAAACAACAGTCAAGGACCAGGTGATCAGGCTGAGGAAGGAAGGAGGGGAGGTCATAAGAAATGACCGGGAAGTGTGTGAGGAGCTCAACATGAGATTCAAAGAAGTGTTCACAGAGGAGATAGAAAGGGCCTCCAGAAAGGCGGAGAGGTGGGGTACACCATCAAGTGTTGGACACAATACATACAACTGAGGAGGATGTGAAGAGGCTGCTAAGCGAGCTAGATACCTCAAAGGCATTGGGGCCGGATAACATTTCTCCATGGGTCCTGAGAGAGGAAGCAGAGGAGCTATGTGTACCCCTAACAACAATCTTCAACACATCTATCGAAACAGGGCAACTACCTGAGGTATGGAAGACAGCAAATGTAGTTCCAATTTTTAAAAAAGGAGACAGGGATGTAGCACTAAACTACAGACCAGTGTCACTGACATGTATAGTATGCAAGGTCATGGAGAAGATAGTCAGGAGAAGAGTGGTGGAGCACCTAGAAAGGAATGAGCTTAACGACAGCCAGTATGGTTTCAGGGACGGGAAATCCTGTGTCACAAACCTACTGGAGTTCTATGACAGGGTGACGGCAGTAAGACAAGAGAGAGAGGGGTGGGTAGATTGCATTTTCTTGGACTGTAAGAAGACGTTTGACACTGTTCCACACAAGAGATTAGTGCACTACAATGGACCAGGGAATACCTGTCAGGAAGACAACAGCGAGTCATGGTACGTGGCGAGGTGTCAGAGTGGGCACTTGTAACGAGCGGGGTGCCACAGGGATCAGTCCTAGGACTGGTGCTGTTTCTGGTATTTGTGAACGACATGGCGGAAGGAATAGACTCCGAAGTGTTCCTATTTGCAGATGATGTGAAGTTGATGAGAAGAATTCAATCGGACGAGGACCAGGCAGAACTACAGAGGGATCTGGACAGACTGCAGGCCTGGTCCAGCAACTCTCTCCTGGAATTCAACCCCTCCAAGTTGAAGATTGGGGAAGGGTAAAGAAGACCACAGACGGAGTACAGTTTAGGGGGCCAGAGCCTACAAACCTCACTCAAGGAAAAGGATCTTGGGGTGAGTATAACACCGGGCACATCTCCTGAGGCGCACATCAACCAAATAACTGCTGCAGCATACAGACGCCTGGCAAACCTAAGAACAGCATTCCTACATCTGAATAAGGAGTCATTCAGGACCCTGTACACTGTGTACGTTAGGCCCATACTGGAGTATGCAGCGCCAGTTTGGAACCCTCACCTAGCCAAGCATGTAAAGAAACTAGAGGAAGTGCAAAGGTTTGCAGCAAGACTAGTCCCGGAGCTAAGGGGTATGTCCTACGAGGAGAGGTTAAGGGAAATCGACCTGAGAGGAATTTACAAGGTGGACAGAGACAGAATGTTCCAGAGATAGGACACAGCAACAAGGGGTCACAGTTGGAAGTTGAAGACTCAGATGAACCACAGGGATGTTAGGAAGTATTTCTTCAGTCACAGAGTTGTCAGGAAGTGGAATAGTCTGGGAAGTGATGTAGTGGAGGCAGGATCCATACATAGGTTTAAGGAGAGGTATGATAAAGCTCATGGAGCGGGTAGAGTGACCGAGTAGCGGCCAGTGAAGAGGCGGGGCCAGGAGCTGTGACTCGACCCTACAACCACAACTAGGTGAGTACACACACACGAAGCTTTTTTTTTATATATTTTTTTCTCATTACAAATTCTTTTTTTTCAGGTAAGTTGTTGCTAATGAAGAGGTGGCGTTGCAGGGCTCTTGATCCCGGGAGTTGGAGAGCTCCCTTTACTTTGGATCAAACACTAGGCTGCTGTACGGCCCATGTGGGTTAGCGCTTTCCCGTGAGTATAATGCACGCCCTCTCCTAGGTTGTCGTACCTGTGTTAGAAGCCGCGTACTGATCATTTCACTCCTTCATCCAGATCTTCTGGTGACGTGCTTTTGTTTACGTGATCTTCTGGTGACGTGCTTTTGTTTACGTGATCTTCTGGTGACGTGCTTTTGTTTACGTGATCTTCTGGTGACGTGCTTTTGTTTACGTGATCTTCTGGTGACGTGCTTTTGTTTACGTGATCTTCTGGTGACGTGCTTTTGTTTACGTGATCTGGCGACGCGTTCTTGTTATTGCTGAAGATGGGGACAATTTCCATAAGAAACTTTTGTTTGCCACAATGTTTCACTGTATGGAACTGTGATCAGACACCTCTGTACTGTTTTGATCTAGTGTCAGACACCTCTGTACTGTGTTGATCTAGTGTCAGACACTGTACTGTTTTGATCTAGTGTCAGACACCTCTGTACTGTGTTGATCTAGTGTCAGACACCTCTGTACTGTGTTGATCTAGTGTCAGACACCGTACTGTTTTGATCTAGTGTCAGACACCTCTGTAGTGTGTTGTGTCAGACACCTCTGTAGTGTGTTGATCTAGTGTCAGACACCTCTGTATGTTTGATCTAGTGTCAGACACCTCTGTAGTGTGTTGATCTAGTGTCAGACACCTCTGTACTGTGTTGATCTAGTGTCAGACACCTCTGTAGTGTGTTGATCTAGTGTCAGACACCTCTGTAGCTGTGTTGATCTAGTGTCAGACACCTCTGTGTTGTGTTGTCTTAGGTGTGGACCCAGGTGTCTGTCAGCTTTACATGTTGATCTAGTTCAGTTCTATTTTTGTCAGATCTGTAGACTGCAGACTGTAGTATCTGTCTACACCTTGTAGTGTGTATCTAGTGTCAGACACTGTACTGTTTATCTTGTCAGACTCAGGGTGATAGTTCACTCTGTACTGTGTTGATCTAGTTCAGTTATTTGGGTGACAGTGTCTCTTCAACTGATGTAGTTCATCTGTCAGACTCAGGTGATAGTTCTTCTGTCAGACTCAGGCTGATAGTTCATCTGTCAGACTCAGGGTGATAGTTCATCTGTCAGACTCAGGGTGATAGTTCATCTGTCAGACTCAGGGTGATAGTTCATCTGTCAGACTCAGGGTGATAGTTCATCTGTCAGACTCAGGGTGATAGTTCTTCTGTCAGACTCAGGGTGATAGTTCTTCTGTCAGACTCAGGGTGATAGTTCTTCTGTCAGACTCAGGGTGATAGTTCTTCTGTCAGACTCAGGGTGATAGTTCTTCTGTCAGACTCAGGGTGATAGTTCTTCTGTCAGACTCAGGGTGATAGTTCTTCTGTCAGACTCATGGTGATAGTTCTTCTGTCAGACTCAGGGTGATAGTTCTTCTGTCAGACTCAGGGTGATAGTTCTTCTGTCAGACTCAGGATGATAGTTCTTCTGTCAGACTCAGGATGATAGTTCATCTGTCAGACTCAGGGTGATAGTTCTTCTGTCAGACTCAGGATGATAGTTCTTCTGGTCACATTGGTCTGTCTTGGTCACTGTGTACTTGAGGCGTGTGTAGCTGGTTTAAATCCCGGTTATGTTCCGTGCCATATGCGCCTTCTCCGGGAGGCTGGGGCACATCCTGGTGGCATCCTCCCTCCCTGCCCCTCCACCCTGCCCCATGCCCCTCCACCCTGCCCCGCCCACTTCAGCGCCCACACTATGTACACGGGTCTCAGGTTTCCCCTCGAAGTGGTGGCGAATTTTTGCATGTGTCAGGTGGAGTGGGCGTGGAGATGAGAGGTGGGTGTGCTGGCGGAGTCATATTTGGGCGTGGGCGGGCGTGGGCGGGGGGCGCACACACGCCCGCCCGCCCGCCCACACTCTACACCTCCACGGACGCGCCCATGATTTTTTCGTTTATGCAAATGAGGAGCACACACAAGCCTTTATGAGTTATGAAACAAGTCTTTGTTGAAACAGAGTTTGTGTTGTATTATTCTCCTCTCAGTCATTGTGAACCACGCCTCCCTCCCTGCCTGCCGCGCCTCCCTCCCTGCCTGCCGTCCCTCCTTTCCTGCCTCGCCTCCTGCCTCCTGCCTGCCTCCTCCCTGCCTCCGCCTCCCTCCCTGCCGCCTCCCTCCTTTCCTGCCTCGCCTCCCTCCTTCCCTGCCTCGCCTCCCTCCCTGCCTCGCCTCCCTCCCTGCCGCGCCTCCCTGCCTGCCTGCCGCGCCTCCCTGCCTGCCTGCCGCGCCTCCCGCTGCCTCCCTGCCGCGCCTCCCTCCTTGCCTGCCTGCCGCCCTCCTCCTGCCTGCCGCTCCGCCTGCTGCGCTCTCCTGCCTGCCTGCCGCACCTCCCTGCCTGCCTGCCGCGCCTCCCTGCCTGCCTGCCTGCCACTCCGCCCTGTCTGCCGCATCTCCCTCCCTCACTACCGCACCTCCTTCCACACTGCCGGACCTCCCTCCGTCACTGCCGTACCTCCTTCCCTCACTGCCGCACTCCCTCTTCACTGCCGCACTCCTTCCTCACTGCCGCACCTCCTCCTCACTGCGCACTTCCTCCCTCACTGCCGCACCTCCTCCTCACTGCCGCACTCTCCTCACTGCCGCCTCCTCCCACTGCCGCACTCCTCCCTCACTGCCGCACCTCCCTCCTGCGCGCATCCTCTCACTGCCGCACCTCCCTCTCTCACTGCCGTGCCTCCCTCCCTCACTGCCGTGCCTCCCTCCCTCACTGCCGTGCCTCCCTCCCTCACTGCCGCACCTCCCTCACTGCCGCACCTCCCTCACTGCCGTGCCTCCCTCCCTCACTGCCGCGCCTCCTCCTGCCGCGCCTCCTCACTGTCGCACCTCCTCCCTCTGCCGCGCCTCCCTCCCTCACTACCACACCTCTCTCCCTCACTGCAGCGCATCCCTCACAGTCGCACCCCCCTCACTGCCGCACCTCCCTCACTGCCGCACCTCCCTCACTGCCGCACCTCCCTCACTGCCGCATCTCCTTCCCTCGCTGCAGCACCTTCCTCACTGTCACATCTCACTGCCGCGCCTCCGTTCCTCACTGCCGCACCTCTCTTTGCTGCACCTCCCTCACTGCCGCGCCTCCCTCATTTCTGCACCTCTCTCACTGCTGCACCTCCCACACTGCCGCACCTCCCTCACTGCCGTGCCTCCTTCACTGCCGCACCTCCCTCACTGCCGCACCTCCCTCACTGCCGCACCTCCCTCACTGCCGTGCCTCCTTCACTGCCGCGCCTCCGGTCCTCACTGCCGCACCTCCCTCCCTAACTGCCGCACTTCCCTCCCTCACTGCCGCACCTCTCCTCACTGCCGTACCTCCCTCACTGCCGTACCTCCCTCACTGCCGCACCTCCCTCACTGTCACATCTCCCTCCTTCACTGCCGCACCTCCCGTACCTCCCTCACTGCCGCGCCTCCCTCCCTCACTGCCGCGCCTCCCTCCCTCATTGCCGCACCTACCTCCCTCACTGCCGCCCTTCCCTCCTTTACTGCTGAAGCTCCCTCCCTCACTGCCGCACCTCCCTCCCTCACTGCCGCGCCTCCCTCTCTCACTGCCGCACTTCCCTCCCTCTGTGCCGCACCTCCCTCCCTAACTGCCGCACTTCCCTCCTTTACTGCCGCACCTCCCTCCCTCACTGCCGCGCCTCCCTCCTTCACTGCCGAACTTCCTTCCCTCACTGCCGAACCTCCCTCCCTCTGCCGCACCTCCCTCCCTCACTGTCGAACCTCCCTCCCTCACTACCACGCCTCCCTCACTGCCGCACTTCCCTCCCTCTGTGCCGCACCTCCCTCCCTAACTGCAGCACCTCCCTCCTTACTGCCGCACCTCCTCCCTCTGCCGCACCTCCCTCCCTCTGCCGCACCTCTCCTCACTGCCACTCTTCTGTCGCACCTCCCTCCCTCTGCCGCACCTCCCTCACTGCCGCGCCTACCTCCTCAATGCCGCACCTCCCTCCTTCACTGCCGAACTTCCTTCCCTCACTGCCGAACCTCCCTCCCTCTGCCGCACCTCCCTCCCTCACTGTCGAACCTCCCTCCCTCACTACCACGCCTCCCTCACTGCCGCACTTCCCTCCCTCTGTGCCGCACCTCCCTCCCTAACTGCTGCACCTCCCTCCTTTACTGCCGCACCTCCCTCCCTCACTGCCGCACCTCCCTCCCTCTGCCGCACCTCCCTCCCTCACTGCCGCACCTCCTTTACTGTCGCACCTCCCTCCCTCTGCCGCACCTCCCTCACTGCCGCGCCTACCTCCCTCAATGCCGCACCTCCCTCCTTCACTGCCGAACCTCCCTCCCTCACTGCCGAACCTCCCTCCTTCGCTACCGTACCTCTCTCCCTTTCTCACTGCCCCACCTCCCTCACTGCCGCGCCTCCCTCACTGCCGCACCTCTTCCTTCACTGCCGCACCTCCCTCCTTCACTGACGAACCTCCTCCCTCACTGCCGCGCCTCCTCCCTCATTGCCGCCGCACTCCTTCACTGCCGCACCTCCTTCCTTCACTGCCGCACCTCCCTCCCTCACTGCCGCGCCTCCCTCCCTCATTGCCGCCGCACCTCCTCCTTCACTGCCGCACCTCCCTCGTTCACTGCCGCACCTACCTCCCTCACTATCGCACCTCCCTCCCTCACTGCCGCACCTCCCTCCCTCACTATCGCACCTCCCTCCCTCACTATCGCTCCTCCCTCCCTCACTATCGCACCTCCCTCCTCACTATCGCACCTCCCTCCCTCACTGCCACCTCCCTCCCTCACTATCGCACCTCCCTCCTTCACTATCGCACCTCCCTCCCTCACTATCGCATCTTCCTCCCTCACTGCCGCACCTCCCTCCCTCACTATCGCACCTCCCTCCTCACTATCGCACCTCCCTCCCTCACTATCGCACCTCCCTCCCTCACTATCGCACCTCCCTCCCTCACTCTCGCACCTCCCTCCCTCACTATCGCACCTCCCTCCCTCACTATCGCACCTCCCTCCCTCACTATCGCACCTCCCTCCCTCACTATCGCACCTCCCTCTCTCACTATCGCACCTCCCTCCCTCACTATCGCACCTCCCTCCCTCACTATCGCACCTCCCTCCCTCACTATCGCACCTCCCTCCCTCACTATCGCACCTCCCTCCCTCACAACTTTGTTTCTTGTTTATGAAGCAGTGAATTGTGTAGACGACCTTCCCTGGGAGTCATGTAGGAAGCTGTCGACTACTTTACTGCTGTCTACAAGACTGTAGACTACCTCACTGCTGTCTGCAGTACTGTAGGCTACCTCACTGCTGTCTGCAGTACTGTAGGCTACCTCACTGTTGTCTACAAGACAGTAGACTACCTCACTGCTGTCTACAAGACTGTAGACTACCTCACTGCTGTCTACAAGACTGTAGACTACCTCACTGCTGTCTACAAGACCTCACTGCTGTCTGCAGGACTGTAGACTACCTCACTGCTGTCTGCAGGACTGTAGGCTACCTCACTGCTGTCTACAAGACTGTAGACTACCTCACTGCTGTCTACAAGACTGTAGACTACCTCACTGCTGTCTACAAGACTGTAGACTACCTCATTGCTGTCTACAAGACTGTAGACTACCTCACTGCTTTCTACAAGACTGTAGACTACCTCACTGCTGTCTACAAGACTGTAGACTACCTCACTGCTTTCTACAAGACTGTAGACTACCTCACTGCTGTCTACAAGACTGTAGACTACCTCACTGCTGTCTACAAGACTGTAGACTACCTCACTGCTGTCTGCAGGACTGTAGACTACCTCACTGCTGTCTGCAGGACTGTAGACTACCTCACTGCTGTCTGCAGGACTGTAGGTTACCTCACTGTTGCCTGCAGGACTGTAGACTACCTCACTGCTGTCTGCAGGACTGTAGGTTACCTCACTGCTTGCTACAAGACTGTAGGCTACCTCACTGATTTCTACAAGACTGTAGACTACCTCACTGCTGTCTACAGGACTGTAGGCTACCTCACTGTTGTCTGCAGGACTGTAGGCTACCTCACTGTTGCCTGCAGGACTGTAGACTACCTCACTGCTGTCTGCAGGACTATAGGCTACCTCACTGTTGTCTGCAGGACTTTAGGTTACCTCATGGCTGTCTGCAGGACTGTAGGCTACCTCACTGTTGTCTGCAGGACTGTAGGCTACCTCACTGTTGCCTGCAGGACTGTAGGCTACCTCACTGTTGTCTGCAGGACTGTAGGCTACCTCACGGCTGTCTGCAGGACTGTAGGCTACCTCACTGCTGTCTGCAGGACTGTAGGCTACCTCACTGCTGTCTGCAGGACTGTAGGCTACCTCACTGCTGTCTGCAGGACTGTAGGCTACCTCACTGTTGTTTGCAGGACTGAAATGATACTAAACATGTCCAGCATGCTGTGGGAATGTGTGTGTAGCACACACATTGTGCACCCGTATCCATCCTGTGGATGGTAGTGACTAGTTTATTGTGTACGCTATATCTGTCCTGTGGATGGTAGTACAAAAAATATCTGAAAACTAGGCACTACAATGATTACCTGGAGTACATTTGGGCACGGTGTACATTGTTTACAAATTCTTTGACATTAATGGTATAAGTAGGTTTCGAATGCATCCTCATTATTTGTGGCATTATGTAAATACTCGCAAGTGATCTTAACATATAAGTATAAGCTTGTGCACTATCCCTATAGTCCTCACTAAGTGGACAATCAAACAGTGTTGAAGAAAGGACTATAAGGATGACCACTTACTTTGCGTTTAGTTTGATCATCATCTATGAGTTTACCAGAAGTACTCTGGCAGGCAAGCGTGCCAGCCTACTCTGGCAGGCAAGCGTGCCAGCCTACTCTGGCAGGCAAGCGTGCCAGCCTACTCTGGCAGGCAAGCGTGCCAGCCTGGCTACTGTAGCATCAGTCAGTCTGTGCACATTGCAGGCTGCACCGTAAATGTGATTTACGTTCATGTTATGATGGCGAGTTATAGATCTGCTCAGGCGTTGCTGTTTACATTCCGCTGACATTCCAAATTCATTACTTAACTTTGACAACAAATAAATGCAAAAGAAATGCAAATAGAGAATCACAGAGGTTGTGTGCTTGCGTTACATACCAAACATCGAGAAACATATATATATATATATATATATATATATATATATATATATATATATATATATATATATATATATATATATTTATATATATATAGAAAATGCAGAAATATTTTTCACTCCAGCAGAAGGCTGCGCAGACCACCTAACCGACATTAGTACAAATCCCATAGATTTCGAAAAAAATGGCCAACATGCCCACTCACTCAGCACCTGGACCAGATTCATGGAATGCTTTATTTATAAAGCAGTGCAAAGTACCATTAGCAAGAGCCCTTAGTATTCTGTGGAGAAAGAGCTTAGATCTAGGTGAAATTCCAGAGGCCTTAAAGAGTGCAGACATAGCTCCTTTGCATAAGGGAGGTAGTAGAGCACTAGCTAAAAATTACAGACCAGTAGCCCTCACTTCTCACATCATAAAAATCTTTGAAAGAGTGATGAGACGGCAGATTACAAAGTTCATGGACCAGCACAACCAACATAACCCGAACCAGCATGGCTTTAGAGCGGGACGATCATGCCTGTCACAGCTGCTGAACCATTATGACAGAATTACGGAGGCATTGGAGGACGACCAAAACGCAGATGTGATTTACACAGATTTTGCAAAGGCGTTTGACAAATGCGATCATGGAGTGATAGCGCACAAAATGAGGGCCTTAGGCATTACGGGGAAGGTAGGCAGATGGATTTTTGAGTTCCTAACACAAAGAACACAAAAAGTAGTAGTGAACAGGGCAAGATCCAGCATCAGCGAGGTCAAAAGCTCAGTGCCCCAAGGCACTGTCCTGGCACCTCTGCTGTTTCTCATCCTCATAGCAGACATAGATAAAAACACCCAGCACACTTTTGTATCATCATTTGCAGATGACACTAAAATAAGCATGAAAGTCACTACGGTAGAAGACACTGAAAAATTACAGGAGGACATAAGCAGAGTCTTCCAATGGGCAGTGGAGAACAACATGACGTTCAATGGTGATAAGTTTCAGCTGCTTAGGTATGGAAAAAATGAAGAACTCAAAAGGAACACTATATACAAAACGCAAGAGGGTCACCACATAGAACGAAAGGAACACGTAAAGGACTTGGGAATAATTATGTCTGCTGATCTGTCGTTTAAAGACCATATAACAAGACAAAGATCACAACAGCCAGGAAGATGACGGGGTGGGTATTGAGAACTTTCAAAACAAGGGAAATAATGCCGATGGTGACACTATTCAAATCGCTAGTGCTCCCTCACTTAGAATACTGCTCAGTGCTGACGGCCCCGTTCAGGGCAGGAGAAATTGCAGAGCTGGAACAAATCCAGAGATCGTTTACGGCTCACATTGAGCCATTGAAACATCTAAATTATTGGGAACGCCTTCAAGTCTTGAACATGTACTCATTTGAGCGGAGGAGAGAGAGATACATGATAATATATACTTGGAAAGTACTTGAGGGCCTGGTCCCAAATCTGCACACTGCCATAACAACATACTGGAGTGAGAGATATGGGAGAAAGTGTAAAATAAACCCAGTGAGGAGCAGGGGTGCGGTGGGGACAATACGGGAGCATTGTATTAACATCCGGGGTCCCAGACTATTCAACATCTTACCAGAAGATATCCGAAACACGGCTGGAACCAGTGTAGAAGCCTTCAAGAGGAAACTGGACAAATATCTTCACCAGGTGCCAGATCAACCAGGCTGTGATGGATATGTGGGGCAGCGGGCCTCCAGCAGCAACAGTCTGGTTGACCAGGCAAGCACCAGACGAGCCTGGCCCATGGCCGGGCTCAGAGAGTAGATACTCTCGAAACTCTTCAAAGGTATATCAAAGGTATTCAAAGGTATATATATATATATATATATATATATATATATATATATATATATATATATATATATATATATATATATATATATATATGTCGTGCCGATTAGGTAAAACTGGCCAATTAGCAAGAACTCATCTAAAATTAAGTCCTTTCTAAAATTTTCTCTTATACGTTTAAAGATATATTTTTTTCATTTATGTTAATGTAAGAATTTATAATTTTGTACCAAGAGAAACTTTGAAAACCTACCTAACCTTATTACAACAAGCGCAATTTAATTTAGCCTAACCCAACTAAATATATTTTAGATACGTTAACATTAATTTAATAATAAACAAACACAATGAAATATATTTTTTTCGTTATGTTCATAATGATTTTGGCGAAATTATTGCATACACAAATTTTCACTTGTCTTATATGGTAAGAAGAGCGTTGCTATTTAAGCCAAAATCGCAAGTTTTACCTAATCGGCACGACATATATATATATATATATATATATATATATATATATATATATATATATATATATATATATATATATATTATATTTTACTAACACATCGGCCGTTTCCACCAAGGTATGGTGGTCCGAAAAGAAAAACTTTAACCATCATTCACTCCATCACTGTCTTCCCAGAGGCGCGCTTACACTATAGTTATAAAACTGCAACATTAACACTGTACTTCCCATCTCCAGGACTCAAGTCCGGCCTGACGGTTTACCTGAATCCTACACCACACATTGCCCTCAGACATGACATCTCCATTGCCTCCAGCCTTCTCCTTGTTGCAACATTCATCACCCATGCTTGGCACCCATATAAGAGTCTTGTTATAACCATACTCTCGTACATTCCCCTCTTTGCTTCCACGGACAAAGTTCTTTGTCTCCACAGACTCCTCAGTGCACCACTCACCCTTTTCCCCTCGTCAATTCTATGATTCACCTCATCTTTCATAGACCAATCTGCTGACACGTCCACTCCTAGATGTCTGTATGTATATATATGCATGTGTATGCCAGTGTAGTGTGACCTAAAGTGTAAGTAGAAGTAGCTAGATATACCTGTTATCCAGCGTGTTTATGAGACAGAAAAGACACCAGCAATCCTACCATCATGTAAAACAGTTTCAGGTTTCTGTTTCACAATCACCTGGCAGGACGGTAGTACCTCCCTGGGTGGTTGCTGTCTACCAACCTAGGGTAAAAGAACTCGTGACACTTGTTACAGGTAAGTCACGGGTAACGCAGAGTTCTGCCAGAAAATGTCTAGTGTGCTCCCATGTCAGTCTGATTGACACTGTGATTGGTATCAATATTCCGACAATCAGATGGCCATATTTGCAACTTGTGAATACTTGTTCATGCTATATTTCCCTCGCTAGGGGCAAAATGTAGCCTAGATTAGTATTCAAATATTTGAAATGTGTCCATTTACCTGTGCTGTCCCATGTCCAAGCGTGTACAAATTCGTCACCATGTGAAGGTGGTAGAGGACACGGGTGGTGGCGGCGCAGTAGTCAGACTCTGGAGGTCCAGCAGTCCAGGTGTCAAAGCCCAAGAGGATTTAGACCAGCCCAGGTAGACGCAGGCAGGACAAAGAATCAAACCAGGATATCACCTCACCTGGGCTGACGTAGGAGAGAGAGAGAGAGAGAGAGAGAGAGAGAGAGAGAGAGAGAGAGAGAGAGAGAGCATTCATCTTCATCGCACACACAAATACACAGACACTTGCAAACCTGCTGATAAGAATTCGTTCCACGGACTCTTGTTGCATACATGGTATTAGTGTAGGATCCTTGTGATGCTTGCTCTCTCTCTCTCTCTCTCTCTCTCTCTCTCCCCCTCTCCCTCATCCCCATCCTTCCCAAACTCCCATAACCTCCTTACTGCCGCACCGGGGCACGCCTCTCTCCCATCACCCCTCCACCACCATCCCATCATCCCTCTACCACCCTCCCATCATCCCTCTACCACCCTCCCATCACCCCTCCCCCAACCACCCATCATCCCTTCACCACCCTCCCATCACCCTCCACCACCTCCATCACCCTCCACCACCCTCCCATCATCCCTCCACCACCCTCCCATCACCCCTCCACCACCCTCCCATCATCCCTCCACCACCCTCCCATCATCCTCCACCACCCTCCCATCACCCCTCCACCACCCTCCCATCACCCTCCACCACCCTCTCATCACCCTCCCCCAACCACCCATCATCCCTTCACCACCCTCCCATCACCCCTCCACCACCCTCCCATCACCCTCCACCACCCTCCCATCACCCTCCACCACCCTCCCATCATCCGTCCACCACCCTCCCATCATCCCTCCACCACCCTCCCATCACCCCTCCACCAACCACCCATCATCCCTTTACCACCCTCCCATCACCCTCCACCACCCTCCCATCACCCCTCCACCACCCTCCCATCATCCCTCCACCACCCTCCCATCATCCCTCCACCACCCTCCCATCATCCCTCCACCACCCTCCCATCATCCCTCCACCACCCTCCCATCACCCCTCCACCAACCACCATCATCCCTTCACCACCCTCCCATCAGCCCTCCACCACCCTCCCATCACCCCTCCACCACCCTCCCATCATCCCTCCACCACCCTCCCATCATCCCTCCACCACTTCCCATCATCCCTCCACCACCCTCCCATCACCCCCCCACCAACCACCCATCATCCCTTCACCACCCTCCCATCAGCCCTCCACCACCCTCCCATCACCCTCCACCACCCTCCCATCATCCCTCCACCACCCTCCCATCATCCCTCCACCACCCTCCCATCATCCCTCCACCACCCTCCCATCACCCCTCCACCAACCACCCATCATCCCTTCACCACCCTCCCATCACCCCTCCACCACCCTCCCATCACCCCTCCACCACCCTCCCATCACCCTCCACCTCCCTCCCATCATCCCTCCACCACATTCCCATCATCCCTCCACCACCCTCCCTTCACCCTCCACCAACCACCCATCATCCCTTCACCACCCTCCATCACCCCTCCACCACCCTCCATCACCCTCCACCACCTCCCATCACCCTCCCTAACCCCATCATCCCTTCACCCTCCCATCACCCCTCCACCACCCTCCCATCATCCCTCCACCACCCTCCCATCACCCTCCTAACCACCCATCATCCCTTCACCACCCTCCCATCACCCATCCACCACCCTCCCATCACCCCTCCCCAACCACCCATCATCCCTTCACCACCCTCCCATCACCCTCCCATCACCCCTCCACCACCCTCCCATCACCCCTAAACCACCCTCCCATCACCCCTCCCCAACCACCCATCATCCCTCCACCACCCTCATATCATCCGTCCACCACCCACCCATCACCCCTCCCCCAACCACCCATCATCCCTTCACCACCCTCCCATCACCCCTCCACCACCCTCCCATGGAAAAATAAAAACATAAGCAGAATAATGTGATCCTTTATTGACAACGTTTCACATAAACAGAATAATGTGATCCTTTATTGACAACGTTTCGCCCACGCAGTGGGCTTTATCGAGTCACAGACAGATCTACCTGGAAAATGAGTAACATGAATATATATAGGGTATAGTCAGGTGGAGAATGCTGCATGTGACAGTCTTAAAAGTAGTGTGATAGTTGAAAACATAGTGTGACTTAAAGGACCTGCAGTGTACCATTCTTGAGTTCTAGGTGGGATAGCGTTGAAGAAGTTTCTTGGCAATAGGTTCAGCTATGTTGTAGAAGCCGTTGTTCTGGTTGAAGTTGTTGGATGTACAGATAAGTGATGATTGCAGGATTCTTCGGTATTGCGTGTTGTCTTCTCTGGCGATGAGTCTTGCGTTTCTGTAGTTGATTAAATGGTTGTGTAAATTTCGGTGTTGAACACAGGCATTTCTTGAGTCGTCAGATCTGCCTGCGTACTGGTGTTCTGAAATGCTTATTTGGAGGTCTCTGGATGTTTCGCCAACGTATAATTTGCTGCAGCCATTACAAGGGATTGTGTATACCCCTGCCGTGGATTGAAGTTTTTCCTGTCTGTTACTGGTAATGTCCTTGATGGTGTGGATGTGGGTGGATACTCGGAATGAGGTCTAGAAAAATGTTGGAAACGTGTTTGGAAATGGAGTTGGTGGGAAGGATTATGTATCTCTTCTCAGCAGTGTCTTCTCTGGGTGTGTTGAAGATGTTTAATGCCCGTCGTCTGCAGTCTCTAATAAAGTGACGAGGATAGTGAAGTTTGGAAAAAACTTGTTCAATGAGGGAGCATCCTTCCTCATGGAACTCACTGCTGCAGATTTTGAGTGCGTGCAGGAAAAAGACTATAATTACACCACGTTTAGTTTTAGTGTCGTGGTGAGAGTAGAAGTGGAGAAGATCGTGTTGATTGGTCGATAAAGCCCACTGCGTGGGCGAAACGTTGTCAATAAAGGATCACATTATACTGCTTATGTGTTTATTTTTCCATTGTGTCGGTATTTTATACCATTTATTTCCACCACCCTCCCATCATCCCTTCACCACCCTCCCATCACCCCTCCACCACCCTCCCATCATCCCTCCACCACCCTCCCATCACCCATCCCCAACCACCCATCATCCCTTCACCACCCTCCCATCACCCCTCCACCACCCTCCCATCATCCCTCCACCACCCTCCCATCATTCCTCCACCACCCTCCCATCATCCCTCCACCACCCTCCCATCACCCCTCCACCACCCTCCCATCCCCCTCTACCACCCTCCCATCATCCCTCCACCACCCTCCCATCACCCCTCCCCAACCACCCATCATCCCTCCACCACCCTCCATCACCCCACCACCCTCCCATTACCCCTCCACCACCCTCCCTTCACAACTACCACCCACCCATCATCCCTCCACCACCCTCCTATCATCCCTCCACCACCCTCCATCATCCCTCCACCACCCTCCCATCACCCCTCCACCACCCTCCCATCAACCCTCCACCACCCCTCCCATCATCCCTCCACCACCCTCCCATCACCCTTCCACCACCCTCCCATCACCCTTCCACCACCCTCCCATCACCCTTCCACCACCCTCCCATCACCCCTCCGCCACCCTCCCATCACCCCTCCGCCACCCTCCCATCACCCCTCCACCACCATCCCATCACCCCTGCCACCCTCCCATCACCCCTCCACCACCCTCCCAATACCCCTCCACCACCCTCCCATCACAACTCTACCACCCACCCATCATCCCTCCACCACCTCTTATCATCCCTCCACCACCTCCCATCACCCCTCCACCACCCTCCCATCACCCCTCCACCACCCTCCCATCACCCTCCTCCACCCTCACATCCCCCCTCCACCACCCTCCCATCATCCGTCACCACCCTCCCATCATCCCTCCCTCATTCCCCTATCTATGCTCTCCATTACTAATCACTCTCCCTCACATTTCCGCCCTTGAACCCCCTACCCGAGTACTCTCACACCTTTCCCCAGCACTCACACCCTCACCTCAATAATCACACCTCCCTACACTCACACCTCACCCCTGCACTCACCCCTACACTCACACGTTACCCCTTCACCCACACCCTCTCCCCCACCCCTACACTCAAACCTCACCCCTGCACTCACACCAACACTCACAGGTCTTGCACTTTCCTACTGTAATATCTGAAGAGAAGCTTACTACTTGACGCGGAGTTGAAGTCTCCGTATTTACTTTTACATACACAAACACACACAAACACACACACACACACACACACACACACACACACACACACACACACACACACACACACACACACAAGCTGACCTAGAAAATGTACAGAGAACCTTCACGTCACACATTAATATAAAACACCTCAATTACTGAATTTTATTGACTTAAGACTCAGGGAGACTGACAATAATCAGTCCATCAATCATCATTCTATCATGCAGGAGGAGCCACATGTCTTTGGTGCTTCCAACAAAATAAGCAGAGTCTTGGATGTCACTACGGCCTCCGGCTGGGTTATAAGTATCTTTGGCAGGTTAATTAAATTACCCACACATGAGCGCGCACACAATACACACATAAAAACACATACACACACATACACAGGCCTAGTGTCTAATCGACATGTGCCTAGGACAAAATGGTAACTAACACACACACACACTATTATTTAAATGACTTAGGTATAATAATATTACATGACGTATCGTTTAGAGAAGGTAATAAGGCAGATCTCATAGGCAGAACAATAACAAGGTGGATAACGAGAACTTTTAAGGAGAAATAGTGTTAGTGGAGACAGTTCAACAAATAACTTGTTGTTTCTTGTTAGAACATTGTTCAGTATTGACAAGTGCGGTCAAGGTGGGAGAGTTATCATGTGTGTAAGTTACAGTCATCATACTGCCTTCATACAACCAATACTGACAACGTCGTAAGTATTAGTAATATACTCTATGGACCGAAGAAGATAATATATACATACATAGAATATAATATATACATGGAAGTTTCTTGATGAGCTGGTCCCAGAGCTACACTTCCATAACAACCTCCTGGAGTGACACACACCAAAATAACCACCACATAACAGAAACAATACTGGAAGAAGTGTACAAGTTTTCACGAGAAGACTACATCACTATCTCCACCAAGTGTCAGATCCACCAGGCTGTTATGGATGTGTGGGAAATGCCAACAACAATAGGGATAAGGACTGCACTGAGAGGGAAGACTCATAGAAGGTTGTAACTCAGGTGAGGGTGAAGAGCCACTTGACCTGTCCATTACTATCACTGAAGTATATGTCGGTATTTAAGTTAGGAATTGTGTGAATTACGTATGTATATGTGTGCGTCCAGCTGTGTGTGTGTGTATATGTGTGCGTCCAGCTGTGTGTGTGTGTATATGTGTGCGTCCAGCTGTGTGTGTGTATATATGTGTGCGTCCAGCTGTGTGTGTGTGTCGTGCACAGTTAAAATGCAGCTATAATGGCCCTCGTTTAGTCGATAGGTTTGAAACCTGATAAAAGATCAAACCAGAAATTAGGAGGAAAAGACCACTGGTTCTCTGATTGAAGAGTAATAAAGAAGAGGGAAGGGAATGAGAGTAATAAAGAGGGAAGGGAGAGTAATAAAGAGGGAAGGGAGAGTAATAAAGAGGGAAGGGAGAGTAATAAAGAGGGAAGGGAGAGTAATAAAGAGGGAAGCAAGTGAGGGTAATAAAGAGGGAAGAAAGTGAGGGTAATAAAGAACCAATGGGTTATACTAATAGAAAATTAGTCTTTAGTGAAAATGATGATTTGTTCGTCACGAAAAAGGGAAGTGTTTTCTGTAGGAGGATTAATGTTGGTAGTTGTGGTGGTGGTAGTTGTGTTGGTGGTAGATGTGGTAGTTGTGGTGGTGGTAATTGTGGTGGTGGTAGCTGTGGTGGTAGTTGTGGTGGTGGTTGTTGTGATTGTTGTAATGGTGGGTGTGATGGTAGTGGTTGTGATGGTGGTGGTAGTTGTGGTGATGGTGATGGTTGTGATGGTGGTGGTGGAGATGGTAGTGGTTGTGATGGTGGTGGTAGTTGTGGTGATGGTGATGGTTGTGATGGTGGTGGTGATGGTTGTGATGGTGATTGTGATGGTGGTGGTAGTTGTGGTGGTTGTAATGGTGGTAGTGATCGGTGTGATGGTGGTGGTGTTGGTGATGGTAGTGGTGGTTGTGATGGTTTTGGTGATGGTAGTGGTGATTGTTCTGATGGTGATGGTGGTTGGGATGGTGATTGTTCTGATGGTCATGGTGGTGATGGTTGTGGTGGTGGTTGTGATGGTGGTGATTGTTGTGATGGTGGTTGTGATGGTGGTTGTGATGGTGATGGTTGTGGTGGTGGTAGTTTAGTAACTGATGGTGGTGGTAGTTTAGTAACTGATGGTGGTGGTAGTTTAGTAACTGGTGGTGGTGGTAGCATTGTAGTAACTGGTTGTAGTGATGGTAGTGGTAATAATGTTATCTTGATCCTGGTGGTGTAGACATGTTGGCACGTGGTATCGAACAAGTTTCAATGGTGGTAATTACCGGGATGGCCTTCATGTCAGTGCAGTCCTGCTCATACGTTTGCTTGTGCTTCCTAGTAATATTTGTTATATACCCTGATGGTAATGGTGGTTGGACTGTATACATGTGGTTGGGGATGGATAACCATGAGTGGCTTGGTTGGGACCTGGTAACCATGAGGTTGACCTAGATACATGGCTGGTTGGACTGGATATCATGAGGCTTGGTCTGGGACCTGGATAACAATGAGGCTTGGTCTGGGACCTGGATAACTCATGAGGCTTGGTCTGGGACCTGGACCTGAAGTTGGCCTGGATATGAGCTTGGTCTGGACCTGGATAACCATGAGGCTTGGTCTGGGACCTGGATAACCATGAGGCTTGGTCTGGGACCTGGATAACCATGAGGCTTGGTCTGGGACCTGGATAACCAGGTCTGGACCTGGACCTGAGCTGGTCTGGGACCTGGAAACCATGAGGCTTGGTCTGGGACCTGGATAACCATGAGGCTTGGTCTGGGACCTGGATAACCAGGAGTCTTGGTCTGGGATCTGGATAACCAGGAGGCTTGGTCTGGGACCTGGATAACCGTGAGGCTTGGTCTGGGACCTGGATAACAGGAGGCTTGGTCTGGGATCTGGATAACCAGGAGGCTTGGTCTGGGACCTGGATAACCATGAGGCTTGTCTGGAACCTGGATAACCAGGAGGCTTGGTCTGGGACCTGGATAACCAGGAGCTTGGTCTGGGACTGATAACCAGGAGGCTTGGTCTGGGACCTGGATAACCATGAGGCTTGGTCTGGGACCTGGATAACATGAGGCTTGGTCTGGGATCTGATAACCAGGAGGCTTGGTCTGGGACCTGGATAACCATGAGGCTTTGGTCTGGGAACCTGGATAACCATGAGGCTTTGTCTGGAACCTGGATAACCAGGAGGTTGGTCTGGGACCTGGATAACCAGGAGTCTTGGTCTGGGACCTGGATAGCCAGAGGCTTGGTCGGACCTGGCTCGAGGCTTGGTCTGGGACCTGGATAACCAGAGGCTTTCGGTCTGGATAACCATGAGGCTGGTCTGGACCTGAAACCATGAGGTTTGTCTGGACCTGATAACCATGAGGCTTTGGTCTGGGACCTGGATAACCATGAGGCTTGGTCTGGGACCTGGATAACCAGGAGGCTTGGTCTGGGACCTGGATAAGCCATGAGGCTTGGTCTGGGACCTGGATAACCAGAGGTTGGTCTGGACCTGATAACCAGGAGGCTTGGTCTGGGACCTGGATAACCAGAGGCGGCGGGACCGGTAACCGGAGGCTTGGTCTGGGACCTGGATAACCATGAGGCTTGGTCTGGAACCTGGATAACCAGGAGGCTTGGTCTGGACGATAACCGAGGCTTGGTCGGACCTGGATAACCATGAGGCTTGGTCTGGAAAAACCTGGGACTAACCAGGAGGCTTGGTCTGGGACCTGGATAACCAGGAGGCTTGGTCTGGGACCTGGATAACCAGGAGGCTTGGTCTGGGACCTGGATAACCATGAGGCTTGGTCTGGAACCTGGATAACCAGGAGGCTTGGTCTGGGACCTGGATAACCATGAGGCTTGGTCTGGGACCTGGATAACCATGAGGCTTGGTCTGGGACCTGGATAACCAGGAGTCTTGGTCTGGGATCTGGATAACCAGGAGGCTTGGTCTGGGACCTGGATAACCGTGAGGCTTGGTCTGGGACCTGGATAACTATGAGGCTTGGTCTGGGATCTGGATAACCAGGAGGCTTGGTCTGGGACCTGGATAACCATGAGGCTTTGTCTGGAACCTGGATAACCAGGAGGCTTGGTCTGGGACCTGGATAACCAGGAGTCTTGGTCTGGGATCTGGATAACCAGGAGGCTTGGTCTGGGACCTGGATAACCATGAGGCTTGGTCTGGGACCTGGATAACTATGAGGCTTGGTCTGGGATCTGGATAACCAGGAGGCTTGGTCTGGGACCTGGATAACCATGAGGCTTTGTCTGGAACCTGGATAACCATGAGGCTTTGTCTGGAACCTGGATAACCAGGAGGCTTGGTCTGGGACCTGGATAACCAGGAGTCTTGGTCTGGGACCTGGATAGCCATGAGGCTTGGTCTGGGACCTGGATAACCAGGAGGCTTGGTCTGGGACCTGGATAACCAGGAGGCTTGGTCTGGGACCTGGATAACCATGAGGCTTGGTCTGGGACCTGGATAACCGTGAGGCTTGGTCTGGGACCTGGATAACCATGAGGCTTGGTCTGGGACCTGGATAACCATGAGGCTTGGTCTGGGACCTGGATAACCAGGAGGCTTGGTCTGGGACCTGGATAACCATGAGGCTTTGTCTGGAACCTGGATAACCAGGAGGCTTGGTCTGGGACCTGGATAACCAGGAGGCTTGGTCTGGGACCTGGATAACCAGGAGGCTTGGTCTGGGACCGATATAACGAAGAGACCTTGTCTGGGACCGGTATAACAAAGAGGGCCTAGTTTGGGACAATTATGATCAGGAGGCCTGGTTTTGTAAACTCCAGGTATTCCTTGGAACGTAGGCGAGAAAGATACATCATAAGTTACACCTGGAAAATTCTGGAGGGACTGGTCCCAAACCTGGATAATGAGATCACTCCGTATGGAAGCAAGAGACTTGGCAGAAGGTGCAGAGTACACAACGAGTACAATAAGAGGTAATGCAATGAGTATCAGAGGTTCTCCACTTTTCAACGCCGTCCCTTCGGGCATATGGGGACTTACCAACAACCTCTAGGCATCTTGAAGAGGGAATTTGGTAAGCTTCCCAAATCAGTTGCTCACCAACCGGCTGTGATTCGTACGTTGGAATGCGTGCAGCCAGCAGTAACAACCTGATTGATTAGGTCATAATTCACCAGGAGGCCTGATCCAGGACTGGGCCACGGAAGCGTTAACTCCGGAAAGTATCCTTTAAGTATCCTTCAGGTATCAGGACGCAGGTGACTGCCGCACCACTATAGATCATAAAACAAGACGCAGGTGACTGCAGCATCATAGATCATAAAACAAGACGCAGGTGACTGCAGCATCATAGATCATAAAACAAGACGCAGGTGACTGCAGCATCATAGATCATAAAACAAGACACAGGTGACAACAGCACCACTATAGATCATAAAACAAGACCCAGGTGACTGCAGCACCACTATAGATCATAAAACAAGACGCAGGTGACAACAGTACCACTATAGATCATAAAACAAGACGCAGGTGACAACAGCACCACTATAGATCATAAAACAAGACGCAGGTGACTGCAGCACCACTATAGATCATAAAACAAGACCAAGGTGACTGCAGCACCACTATAGATCATAAAACAAGACGCAGGTGACAACAGCACCACTATAGATCATAAACAAGACGCAGGTGACAACAGCACCACTATAGATCATAAAACAAGACGCAGGTGACAACAGCGCCACTATAGATCATAAAACAAGACGCAGGTGACAACAGCACCACTATAGATCATAAAACAAGACCCAGGTGACTGCAGCACCACTATAGATCATAAAACAAGACGCAGGTGACTGCAGCACCACTATAGATCATAAAACAAGACGCAGGTGACTGCAGCACCACTATAGATCATAAAACAAGACCCAGGTGACTGCAGCACCACTATAGATCATAAAACAAGACGCAGGTGACAACAGCACCACTATAGATCATAAAACAAGACGCAGGTGACTGCAGCACCACTATAGATCATAAAACAAGACCCAGGTGACTGCAGCACCACTATAGATCATAAAACAAGACGCAGGTGACTGCAGCACCACTATAGATCTAAAACAAGACGCAGGTGACTCGCACCATAAGATCATAAAACAAGACGCAGGTGACTGCGCACCACTATAGATCATAAAACAAGACGCAGGTGACTGCAGCACCACTATAGATCATAAAACAAGACCCAGGTGACTGCAGCACCACTATAGATCATAAAACAAGACGCAGGTGACTGCAGCACCACTATAGATCATAAAACAAGACCCAGGTGACTGCAGCACCACTATAGATCATAAAACAAGACGCAGGTGACTGCAGCACCACTATAGATCATAAACAAGACGCAGGTGACTGCAGCACCACTATAGATCATAAACAAGACGCAGGTGACTGCAGACCACTATAGATCATAAACAAGACGCAGGTGGACTGCAGCACCACTATAGATCATAAAACAAGACCCAGGTGACTGCAGCACCACTATAGATCATAAAACAAGACCCAGGTGACGCAGCATCATAGATCATAAACAAGACGCAGGTGACTGCAGCACCACTATAGATCATAAACAAGACGCAGGTGACTGCAGCACCACTATAGATCATAAAACAAGACGCAGGTGACTGCAGCACCACTATAGATCATAAAACAAGACCCAGGTGACTGCAGCACCACTATAGATCATAAAACAAGACCCAGGTGACTGCAGCACCACTATAGATCATAAAACAAGACCCAGGTGACTGCAGCATCATAGATCATAAAACAAGACGCAGGTGACTGCAGCAAACTATAGATCATAAAACAAGACGCAGGTGACTGCAGCACCACTATAGATCATAAAACAAGACGCAGGTGACTGCAGCACCACTATAGATCATAAAACAAGACGCAGGTGACTGCAGCACCACTATAGATCATAAAACAAGACGCAGGTGACTGCAGCACCACTATAGATCATAAAACAAGACCTAGGTGACTGCAGCACAATCATAGATCATAAAACAAGACGCAGGTGACTGCAGCACCACTATAGATCATAAAACAAGACCCAGGTGACTGCAGCACCACTATAGATCATAAAACAAGACCCAGGTGACTGCAGCGCCGCCATCTTTATGTACAAAACACCGGCGCATGTGCAGTAAGACTTTGAAAATAAAAATGGTTAAGGAGGTCAATCTTGGTAGGTGTTGGCCGCTGTGGTCTAAGTAAGGAGAGGAGTGAGCAGGGAACCTGACTGCAGCAGATGTTATCATTGGTGATAGTGGTGTAAAGTGGTGGGTTATCACCCTTGCTATATGCAGTGGTGGTGGCGGCCGCGGTGAGTTATCCAGCTACATTGTATTTAATTTGTGGGTGCAGTGGTAGTATTTTACCAGAGGTAGTGATAGTGGTGGTGGTGGTGGTGGTGGTAGTGCAGGTGTTGTTGTTGTTGTTGTCGGTGCTGGTGGTTGTTGTGGGTTTTAACATTTTACGAGAGTTACAAATAGTAAGTTTCTTTTTTTTTTATCCTACCAGTCAGGTCTTTAATCAAAGTTCCTTATATAGTGTCAGCCAGGTGTTGCTGTTAGTGGTCCGCTGTCCCATACACCCATCACAGGCTGGTCGATCTGGTAGAAGCAGTGATCTACTCTCCTCTTCAAAACGTCTGCACTTGTTCCACCAACATTTCTGGTGTCTAGTGGTGACAGATTGAAGAATCTTGGACCACGGATGTTGACAGTGCCCATGAAGCCTGGTCACAGACCGGGCCGCGGGGGTGTTGACCCCCGGAACACTCTCCAGGTAATGACTCCCCGGGTTTAACACTGGCTGAGACGCCAACTTACCCTGTTTTTATGGGGAAAAAAACAACCTACACAATCCAGGTCAACAATGATTTAGAGCAGCAAGATCGTGATTCTCACAGCAATTAAATCCTTGCAACAAGATCACAGAGGTTTTGGAAGAAATGCAAAACACAACCTTGATTTTACACGGAGTTTGCAAACACAGTCTTCGCCCCTTTTACTATTTCTTCCCTCTGGCCCACCCCTTCTTTTCTAGGCTGGTCCTCCCCTTTACTATTTCTGATCCCGCTCGGTCCTCCCCCCTTTCTATTTCTGATCCCTGGGGTCCTCGCCCCTTTTACATTTCTGATCCCTAGGTCGGTCCCGCCCCACTATTTTATCCCAAGGCTGGTCCTCGCCCCACTATTTTATCCCGGCTCGGTCCTCGCCCCTTTACTATTTCTGATCCCAATCGGTCCCGCCCCTTTACTATTTTCATCCCTGGCCGGTCCTCCCCCTTTTATTATTTCTATCCCGGCTGGGCCCCCCCTTTATATTTCTGATCCCGGCCGGCCTCGCCCCTTTATTTTCTGATCCCGGCTCGGTCCCCCGCCCCTTTACTATTTCTGATCCCGGCTCGGTCCTCGCCCCTTTACTTTTCGATCCCGGCCCTCCTCGCCCTTTTCATTTCTGATCCCAGGCTCGGTCCCCCCTTTACTATTTTGATCCCGCCCTGGTCCTCCCCCTTTACTATTTCTATCCCAAGGCCCGGTCCTCGCCCCTACTTTTCTATCCAAGGCCGGTCCTCGCCCCTTTTACTTTTTTCTATCCCAAGGCTGGTCCTCCCCCTCTACTATTTCTGGATCCCAAGGCTGGTCCCGCCCCTTTTTACTATTTGATCCGGGTCCTCGCCCCTTTACTATTTCTGATCCCCAGGCTCGGTCCTCGCCCCTTTCATTTATCCCGGCCCGGTCCTGCCTCTACTATTTCTGATCCCGGCCGGTCCTCGCCCCTTTTACTATTTCGATCCCTAGGCTCGGTCCTCGCCTTTTTTATTTTTATCCGTCGGTCCTCACCCTTTTTACTATTTTATCCCAAGGCTCGGTCCCCCCCCTTTTTTACTATTTCTGATCCCGGTCGGTCCTCACCCCTTTACTTTTTATCCCAAGGCCGGTCCTC